>BJBW01004114.1:0-115032 GCA_004320125.1 Scolopax mira | reverse complement strand
CCCTCTTCCAATTTAAAACTGTTGCCCCTTGTCCTGTCGCTACACTTCCTTGCAAAGAGTCCCTCTCCAGTTCTCCTGCAGGCTCCCTTCAGATATTGAAAGGCTGTTGTAAGGTCTCCCCAGAGGCTTCTCTTGTCCAGGCTGAACAACTCCATCTCTCTCAGCCTCTCTTCATAGGAGAGGTGCTCCATCCCTCTGATCATCCTTGCGGCCCTCTGCTGGATTCTGTTTAAATGTGCTAATTACATCTTAAAATGTTACCATTATAAAGAGGGAAATTTAACCTTTGCTGAAGAATTGCTGGTCTAGCTTCTTTCCCTTAGTTACAGTGAGAGGGTGAATTTTATGAGTAAGAGCTTCTGCAACAGATACTGTTCTGTGCCTCCTGTCTTTCTTTGCCAGATACAAAGATAAAATGCTTTTGTAGTGTAGCTGGTAATAATGGGTAGAAGGGAACATTAAAATAATTTGGAGGGTATTGCTTTTCATATTAATGAAATTGTGGTAATTTCTTAAAAAATAAAAAAGGGGAGATACAGGCAGCATGGTTTGAACAAGAGTGATAAATTGTTGTAAGAATTCTCTACTTGCTACCAATACAAAAATATTGTATTTTTTACAGGCCCTGGTCTGTAATAGTATCAACCTAAGAACTTTCAGTACATTGGTATGTAACTCTTGTTGCCTGATTAAAAGTATTTGTCTTCTACAGACTTGCTACTCATATTGAAGCAAAATCCCAATGCTATAAATGGAATTTTCAGTGTTACCCTAGTGCAATGGTTTGACACACAGGGAAGACCCAGTGTAGAGGTGAGCTTGGAAACACTGCTATTATTTCAGACAGACAGACTTTTCCAGGGTCCTACTGGGAAAAGCCTTGCAGCAATCTTCAACTCATTACATGCTTCTTTAGATAAGTATTGAGAAACTATGAAAATGAACTCAACTATACCAATTTTCAAAATAAGTAAGCCTTTTTTGATGATGACACTTAGATAAAGGTCTGTATGTGGAGAACTTAACAGCAGGCATGGATTTGTAAATTTATGTTTCTTCCTCATATGTCTGAGAGAGTGCTTTTTCTGTAAATTCTATTCCTTCTTATCTCAGAATCTGGAGTATTGGTACTGCTTTCAAAAATGGAAATTAGGTCAGTTTCCAACAGGTATAACAAATGATAAGTATCAACAAAACTTTTTCCTTGTAGGTTGCTGTTCCAAGTGAGATCATCTTGTATTTTTAAAAAGGACTCGAATCAGTGTATCCCCTGCTGGTATTTTGCTTTTGATGGGGCGGGAGGACAAAAGGAACAAAACTTGCTCTAAACCTACAGTCTAGCAAGTAGAAACATCTTTATGCAAAAGGATCATAGTTATTTTAAGACCTTTGAGTAACCTTTGGTAATTTAAGTTCCTTTTTGTCAGTTTATAGAACAGAAGAAACTCAGTGTCAAGATCAGCTTTTCCAAGTCATTTAAAACTTCACTGGTATGATGTGCTTCTTGCTCACAATTGGTTTTTGGGTGGTTAAGCCTGTGTATGGAGGTGTGGGCATAAGGATATAGACAAGTACAGTGTTGTGTAAGGGTGTAGGGAGGGAAAAATCACCAACAAACCGAACCCAAAAACCTGATAAGCATATAATGCATATGGAGGGAAAGACTTCTACCCTAGCCAAAGATGAATATACTTACTGCTTCAGCACTGCCAATTCAATGCAATGACTATCCTATGGTCGAAGAAATCCGAATGCTGTCATATTACACTTTATTTTCCAGCTCCTTGGGGAAGAGGGGGTAAAATGTATTAAATGTGCCCAAATCTTGGGCCTGTGTCACTGCAAATCGTTAGTCCTAGACAAGGACATACAACTAATACCAAGATGACTATTATGATTGAGACTATCAAGAAGAATGCTGTGAAACATGTTAGTCTACAAAAACACCTACCTTTCCACCACTGAAACACTCCTTAAAGCAAGGTATTTCATACTTGTGACCCTTCAGCTAAGAAATCTAAAAAGAAAAGAGACAGCTGCAGGGAAAAAAAAATATATTTGAGAGCCTCACACCTTTTCCTAATTCTTTTCTGTAGTGGCAGAATACTCAAGATTCTTTCCTTTTTGTCCCTTTCCTTGTGTGCATGTTCTTTCACCTGAAAGCTTTTGAGTCATTTAAGAGATTCCCACAGTTAAAGAAACAATTGGGTTTGAGACAGATTCCAAAGGGTTCTATGTTAACTGGTCAAAATAGAACTGAAAAAAACAATTCATGCACTGCTTCAATAACTCAAAATCTTTCCTCTCTACAGTAACTTATTAATTTGTCAACAAATATTTCGGCAGCATATTTCATACTATTTATTTACTATATATGTTATTTCCAGATAAGTGTTATTTCGCTCAGTGTATTGTCTGCTATTCTACAGAGCTGAAAAATTGGCTGTTTGAAGATTAGTTAAAGATTAAAGACAGAACTTTAGCTTTGAACATAAACACAGGTATTTTATTTTGACAGGCTGTGGAAGATGCAATATTAAATATCTTTGCCTTATTCCAACTTAGAGGTCAGAGTGGGAAGCTCTATCAATAATAGCTGTATTATCACTGATTCTGTATGAAATAGGCTATCAGCATGAAATACTGAGCTATGTGGAAGAGCTTCCAGAAGAGTAGCACAAACTGGCAAGGGAACAATCATCCATTTTAGTTTAGGTGAGTAAAATAAAATCAAATCATTAAGTTACTTTTTATTAGAGTATAACAGTACATAAACAATGAGTTCTTTATTACTGAGAACCAAACATCTAAAAAGAAAAAATAATTTATCAACTAATGCAGAACCACAATGCAGATGAATTCACTACCTGTAAAAATAGGAGGACAGAAAAGTCTGAATAAAACTTAGACATATTTTTTATGTACTCCAAAATCCCACTTTTAATTCAATCAAAAATTTAGAAATAGCATAACAGAAGATATAGAAAGCATATTCAAATAATTTTCAGTTCTTTCCAGTAGAACCAAAGCCACCTTCGCCACGTTCTGTATCATCTAGAGTCTGAAAGACATAAATTATGAGTTGGTTTAGTGTCTTAACTTGCCTTTTGTTTCTATAAAACAGATATTGTCTATCATAGAAAGTACATTTACTCATACCAATAGCTATAGCTGAGAAACTAAGAAAAAATTTGAGACGTTTTAGAATAGCTTTTGTACAAGTTTAGACAAATCACACCTTGTGAGACAATTGTTTTCTGTTATATACTAATGTTTTCCTTAAGTACACATTAACTCTGAAAGCTACTATTGAAAAGTAAAAATCCACATAGAAGCATGCAGTATCAAGATTTCTATTCAGGTAGCAAAGCTACTATGCAGTTTTAACACTGAAAGTAGTTGGGAAGCAAAGTACTTATCTATACCATAAATTTCAGCTTACGTACAACGATCTTAAATTACTGATTATCCAAAATGGCAGAAATATTTTTCTTCTTGCAACTTACTTGAACTTCTTCTAGCTCAGGATAGCAAATGCGTTCACAGATGAGCTGGGCAATCCTATCCCCTTTTTTAACTGCAATGACATTAAGACATTATTAGTTCTTTCCAAAAAAGTGAACAATCAATACAAAGTTTAGACAATTCCCTTTCAAGAGTATCAGAATGTACTAAAGTGTAAACAGTTATTTGAAACTTAGTTGAGCAGATATTAATAGCCCCAGAAAAATCTAGGCTAACATAAACTCCTGCTTAGCCCTATTAAGGTGCATGTTCAGCAGCACCAGCTCATCAAACCTGCCCTCGTTCCTGCTGCTGTGTTGTGGCATCTCAGTGTCATTCTGCAGAAATAGTGCAGAGATGGAGACAGCTGTCTGTATGTAACGTGGTTCCTTTTGTGAACTAGACCCAGAAACTGATTTTTCTGAGGGAATAAATAACCTGAACTGGTAAAAGGAAGACAAAATTTCTGATTAGTACCCAATCTGGTTCAACGAACTTTCCTATGCAGCTTGTGCAGTGAAGTTGCAGAAAAGGCTGCAAAAACACTGGCAATATTGTAACTGGGTCCTGACACTTAAAATTCACTGTTTGCAGAAAGACAGCATGATTAAGGGAAAACTGTATCTTTATTACTCATGTTTCCCAGGATTCCAAAGAAGTTTTTATCTCAAATACTGCTCCGCTAGATAATTATTTTTTCCAGAGCAAGACAGTAGCTTAATACAAAGTTGCACTTCAGACCCACTCATCGATCTAAAGCTTAGCTAAGCAGGGGTTTTTTTGTTTGTTTGTTTGTTTGTTTTGGTGTGGTTGTTTTTGGTTGGTTGTTTTTTTGTGGGGGTTTGGATTGGGGTTTTTTTCCATGCTGCCTAATTTGATAGTAATAGAATCTTTTCCTGTTTCCTTGAGAGGACATCGTTAACTTTCCATGTTTTCATTAGTTGTAACAAAAAAAAAAAAATATTCTCAGCTAATTCTAACTCTTCATGGACTTTGAAAGAAAAACTAATTTCACATTTCACTGAATATCACTGAAATATCACTGAAATTTTTGGAGTTGGAAAGGGACCATAGAGATCATCTAGTCCAACTCCCCTGCCAATGCAGGACCACCCAGAGCATGTCAGAGCATGCCTCTCAGGACTGCATCCAGTCGGGTCTTGAAAATCTCCAGAGGGACTCCACAACCTCCCTGGGCAGCCTGTTCCAGGGCATCTGACATTTCCAGTCAGATGGCTCAAAACAGGCTCTGCTAAGCTTAACACTTACCTTCAAAAGTCTCCTTGCCAAAGTTGAAGAGTACCACACCAACATTTCCCCTGTAATCCTCATCAATAACACCAGCTGTCGTAAGAAAGAATTAAGAGGGATATCTAGTTAATAAATGCTGTCAGTATATTAGATAATGATAGTTTAGATTAGCAGATGATTCAGTACCTCATATTGACATCCTTTACTCACGCACAATTAAACAATATATATGAAAATACTGAAATGTCCAAAAACGCTAATCCACCTTGCAAAAAGAACTGAAAAACGTTGTCACATGTCAAGAAGTGTTTTACCACTGTACTACTAATTTTAGTTGTAATACTCTATCTGAAATCAAGACAGCTGTTCCAAATTCAGGCTCCATTTGTTCTGCTAACTTTCAGCTCTTTGAGTGTCAAGCAGAAATCTGTTTTTAAAGCTAACATCTAATTTGAGAGCTATGGATTTGCACAGATCCAAATCCCATCTCTCTGGCACTAAAGCAAGGTAGGGGTCGGTCTCTTCTCCCAAGTAACAGGTGACAGGACAAGAGGAAATGGCCTCAAGTTGTGCTGGGGTGGTATAGGATGGATATTAAGAAAAATTTCAACACTGAAAGGGTTACCAAACATTGGAACAGGCTGCCCAGGGAAGTGGTGGAATCACCATCCCTGGAGGTATTTAAAAGATGGGTAGACATGGAGTTTAGCAACATGGTTTAGTGGTGGTTTTGGCAGTGTTAGGTTGATGGTTGGACTGGATGATCTGAAAGGTCCCTTCCTACCCAGACAATCCTATGACTCTATAAAATAACTTTGTTTTATATAATAGTAAACACCAAGCCTGTACTACATAGATGTATTACAAAGAGAGATTCAACAAACTTGTGCAGGCAACACAAATAATTTTAAGCATCATGCAAGTTCTGCAGTCAGCTGCCCATTAATTTGGTAGATTTGTTCACATGTGTCAATCAGCTGGAGAGCTGAAAGCCAGAATTCATATTTGGCACATAATCTTATGTATATATGCTCATAAATGCATATAAAAAGATCGTTATCTCTTTGGATAAATTCCTAATTTGACAAACCATTCTCAAGTGTTTCTATACAGCTAAAACAACACTTTTCTAGACCATATGCTGGGACAGATATTGCTATGCATCAGAGACTGATAATGGAATTTGCCAATTTAACAATTGATAATGAGGGTTAGTTTTATTTCTGTTCTAATACAGTATTCTGCTCTGATACAATATTCAAAACTGATTACTACAGATTACTAGTTCTATTTATATGGAGATTATGCTTTTATATATATAAAATGTACCAATTAAAGTAGTATGGTTAGATTTATATGTGCAAGAAACTCTTGCATGTTACGTTCTTGATGAAATTATCCAGAAAAGAAATTACAGAACTGAAAAACTGGGGCAGAACCAAAAAACTGGGGCTACTTAAAAATCATTCATAATTAACTTCTCTGCCTTCATGTCTCTGACAGAAAGCAAGTTTTTTTCTACATAATGACAAAAATTGTACTTGATGTATTGGTTAGTGCTTAACTGCTAATGACGTTTTTTGATCTACAAGACATTGCTGCCATTTTCTGGGAGAGAGGAAAAAAGCAAAAACAAGAGTATCTAAAACTTAGCTTGTATTGGAGTAACTGGAGCTTAATGGCATGTTAGTATTTCTACCCCTTTTCAAACCCTAAGTTAGTTTTGTTTTTTTTCTGGAAAGGAGTGTTATGATGGATCTGTACTGATTTCTAATTAATCTAGTCTCATGGCTTCCCTGACTTCTAAACAACAGCAATAGCACAATCTCCGTTTTATATAGAGACACTAAAACTTATTTTATAAGTATTCATTGACAAGGCTGTCAACCTAAATAAGATACTTCTGTGAAAAGATACCAAATTCTTTTGACTAGCTATTTGCTGCTAGGGACTGGCTCTCTAGGGTTTGAAAACTGTCTGATAACTGAAAATAGAAAAGACTGATGAATGCTTCTTTGGCTGAACTGAAGTCACTCTTATTATTCCCTAGAGGAGAAAAAAATCCTCTCACTAAAACTCTAATTTTCTAAGCTTAGCTATAAAGTAAACACCTTGTAATGGTTCTACAGATGGTATCAGATGTATTTTCTAGCAGGCAAGAATTGCACTTGCTGCACACTTCTGAGGATGAAAGCATCCAGAGGATGCAGAGAGGAAGAGAAGGCTTCTTCCTTAAAAGCATTCCCTATACAAACAGAACTTGCAATTAGAGTTGAAGTTTTTGTATTAAGAAAATAACATAAAAATACGGTTTGTAGTGCCATAGTGCATAGTAATGCTGTGCCAAGTGACTGAAACAGTGTCAAAGTCATGAGAATTTCAAATTCCATTAAAGGCACAGCTGGGTGAAGATTTTGTGAAATTAATTCCCTACCAATCATTTTTGCTTTAAATGTATTATACTTCCACTGACATAGTCTTATGGAGTTTAATCACCATAAGAATTTTGAGTTCAAGTTACATTACTTGTATCAAAAAATAAACAATCCTTGTGAAATACAGGAAAATGTGATCCAGGAAGACCTGATGAGTTTTCCTTTTGTGTAGGGTCAAACTCACTTCATGTAACTGGGTGTGCTGGCAAAACATGTTATCATCCTTGGCATTCTGTTACTCCAGAACAGCAAGGTGTATTAATTGGACTCATTGCTGATCACTAAGGCGCTTTTCTAAGTTACATGTATTGGGTGAAAATCACCTAAGTCATTTTTGGAAAAATCATGCATTGGAATGGGCAGTCTGCCCTTACATCATACTCTGTCAGAAGTTTGGTGTGTCACATACTGGGAAAGCACCCACACCTACCAGATGCGAATTCTGAACACATAATTGCATGATCCCAATTATTCTCCCTGACCCTTAGGACTTCTGGCAATGTATTTTTACTTAAATGGATAATGCCCTCATTGTGACACAAGTACTTCTGCAGGACAAGTTACAATAATATAACAACTGGTTTGGTTTTGTTTTAAGTTTTTTTTAATAAGCCCTTTACTAATTGTCAGTAATAATTTTTACTCATGGTTTGTCAACTGTCAGCTTATAAATCTCAACATAGGTCACCCTGTTAAGCACATCTTGTTGCCTTCTGATGTTTCCTAGTTTAACTTTCAGACTGAATTGAAGTGACTGTTACAGAGCATATGTATATATTTTTTCACATTAACAAAAAATTGATTTAGAAGTGTTGCTTTAAAGAGCCACACTATAGAAGATCATGTATATTAAAGAGAGTCACAGGGGTGTGAAGTCTTTGATTTCCATCTAAGTGCTCTTTAGTATGTTAGCCAGCAACAATTAAAAAACCTTAGTGCAACAGATGTGCAAGGATCAATGCTTATTTAAGACAAAGCCCAAGTGACACAAAGCTGGCACAGATGTTCCTCTTTAACCTCTAATACCAGAATGGTATCACTGGCACAGCCAAACTCTGATATGCCATAAAGCAGGCAGAAAAAAAGTAGTTCTGCAGCAGCTCTAAATTATACTGGGAATTGCTTTGCTCTTTGGCTGGCTTGGCATCAGAAAGAGAAGGATGCCTGGAGTTACCCTTCTCTAGTTACCTCACCTCTACAGCCAAGCCTATAAGCAAGGAAAGGCTGAGTACCACTGCTACAAGTAGTCTCTCTTGTTTAGCAGGGGAGGGGGGGAAAACCCAATCAAACAATAACCTTCCACACCCCCAGAAAAATCCTAAACCAAACCAAAAACCTAGAGAAGAGGAAAAGGTCTCAACTTTCCAGCACACTTTTCTTGTCAACTGCTATTATGGCTCCATTTATAATGAGCTTGCAAAAAATGTGCTCTCTTGTCCACCTGGCACTTTTGAAGATACCCATTAGATACAGGTATCTTCGTGTCATTACATCAGAAACGAATTTTTGTTTCTTTTACTACAATCTATTGCCAGAAAAAACAATTGCTTAGGGTTTTAGCAGGCAGAAAGCATTTTAACTTAGAACTGTATTCTTGTACGATTAGAACAATGTAATACACATTTATTGCTAGTTAAATTGCTGTAGTTACAGCTGTGCTCAGAATAACTCCACAATAATCTTAGCAGCAAGAACTGCTGTACAATTCAGATGCCATTTTATAATACAATACTTAAAGAATGTGCCTGTGCTCTAATCAGCCCCATGGCAAAACTGGAATTGAATTTTCAACTTCATTTACTTCATGCTGGAGAAACAGGGATATGGTAAAAGGACAGTGAGGCTCTAATGAAGGCTTCTGATTATAGATACACCTATAATTGTTGTTGGAAGGTATCTGTGACCTTCAAATAAAGATTGAAGAAAAGCTCAAAATACTTAAAAGAAGGTATCGTTGTTCAAAACAAATCTGTTGCTAGTACTGAACAAAAACCAAACCTGTAAAGACTTGTACAAAGTGGGATTTTTGTTTTATTTCTGTTTCAAAATACTTCCAATTTTTAAGTCAAGTAATGTACAAAGTTACAAGTATAAATTATGTTTTACTGATAAAATTATAATAAGTGATGTAAAACTAATGCTCTTTTCATCCTAAAAATCAAGGAAAGCTGAATTCCAGTGCTTTTTATCATTCCTCAGTATGGATCATTACTATATTCTCTCTGTGTAGAAGAATATATTATTTATTTAATCCATTCAGATGCAACACTAGACTGAAAAGAAGCACATACAGATGTTTAGTCAAAATGGAGAAAGCAGAATGTAGAAAGTCATCTTTGAAGCCTACATCAAAAAATAACTTCTATGTCAGGTATCGCCTACAAAAGTACAATACAGTTGATACTTTTTAAAAAAACAGGTGGGTTTTTTTAATAATTCAGCAGGTTTTAGAATATTTTTGAGTTACTGGCTCTCTGAAGTATTTCCCAGTTATCTCCTTTTGCCAGACTACCAATAAAGCTAGCATTTTTATTCACACCTATTACAATGTAAAATTAAGGCAGTTCTTCAATCAAGATTTAAAAAGTCTTAGTAAAAAGAAAAAGAATCTTACCACCAACATCTATGAAGTGCTTTGCAGCTAAACCAGAACGCGGTGCTAGAAAACAAGATTATTTTTTGTAAGTATAATTTATTTCTTTTAAACCTCTTACACAGTATTTATAGGTTAGATAGTATTTGCACAGTCGTGGTAGCAAGATCTGTTTCCACAGTCTTTCTAAAATAAGCATGATTTTACAGGAACTACTCTAAGTGTTAATGTATATATTAAAGAAAATAAACAGCTGCTACAGGCTACAATAAAATTGTTTAAGTGATATAAACATATCTTTGATTAGACCAGCAGCCACAGAGTAGGTTTATCCAAGGAATGCAGCTGGAGCAGACAACCACTAATCTAATCTCTGTTTATTTTTGGCAGCTACCACTGGTTTGGAATCTCAAATGGTCAATCTATTTAAGTTACAATGGAAAACAATATTTGGCAAGTAATTCACTATGAAATATTATACACAGATAAATTAAATATGGAGGGTGCTTTTTGTTTTGTTTGGGTTTTTTTACTTGCATTAGCCTACTTTGATGAACTGCTAAAATGTTACTCTCTTAAAAATTTTGTCTGGGATAAGAGCAATGCACACACATTCTCCTTTTAGATAACAAGACATGGTGAACTCTCATCAAACTCTTCCAGTGGACTGGGTATTGCTTTTTCTTACTTTAAGAATTTATACATAATTCAGAAAAAGAATGCACAAAACATAACAAAATGTTTTATGTGGGTTCTCTCAAGTAGTCAAAACTACTTTTGTGTCACAAAAAGTAGTCAATTTCCACTACTCTAGTACTCTTACTTCAGGCTCAATTTTTGAACATCCAGGGGGGTATTTCCTTTATGTCCATTACCTATTGGTCTGTCTGATTCTAATTCTGAAATTACAGAGAAATAATAAACTATTGAATAGCCTATAGAGTTGTATGTAGATTATTGTCACTTTTGCTAGTGCATCTAACCTTTTTGTCATTTGACATGCATCAAACCTCAAATGTATTTTTAGACAAGAAATGTCTATTACAAGGCTTAATAAATCACACAGCCATGTGACACCTCTTCCCTGCGGGGAATTCTGAAAGCTTTAGGCAGAATCTAAATGTGAAGATGGCATCAAACCTGTTCTACAATGCCTCTGCAGCCTTTTTACAGACTCTTCACTTACCTACTCGGCCATAGCATCCAGCAGGAAGTGCAATTTGAATGTCTGTCTTCACTAGAGCCTTCTCCATGGGTGGTATCACACAGTCATAGGCACTACATTAAAGAAAGAAACACTAATTTATTTAGACTATTTTGAATGTTTATTTCTCTGTAACTTAAGGTACAAAATTACCCAGAATTATTCTTGCTAGGAATTTATACCATGGAACTTATACAAGAAATATTTACAGATTTGCAAAATCTAATGCTTATGCTAAAACACAATCTATTCTCATTTTGATGATGCTTGCTTAAGATGTCAGTAGTGTCATTTGAACAGTATAGTCTTAAGATCACTAGTTTTAAATGTTTTTTTAATTGGTAAGATAGACAAAAATCCCAAGTTTAATCATTAGGTGAATGGGATTGTGTAACTTTTGTGCAAAAGCAGAAATTTTAAGGATAATACTTAAGGGTATTATCCTTAAATACACTTAAGTGTATAAGTGTGTACACTCAATCTGATTAAGATAATACACTCTTCTTTTTAACAACTGATGAACTAGTTGTAATAAAAATAATCTATTACGTTAAATTTTAGTCAACCATGTTTGTGTTCTGAGCAAGTCAGACATCCACAACTCACAGGATTCTGTTGGGAACAGGAAACGAGATTTTAAGAACTTTTTGAAGCTACTGAACTGGAGGCCTAATGAAAAGCAGTGATGAAAATACCACAGTGAGACTGTTCTACTTGTTAAGGTAAGCATATCTTGGCCATGACAAACAATTGATTTTTAAACACAGGGAAGCACTGAACGTTCTTTTTCATGAAACAGACTTTTTCCAGGTGTACAATGCACTACTGGAACACGAACAGAAATGAACCTGGTGTAAGACAAATGGAATACAAAAGAAAAGTGCCAAGTGTGGTGAAGCAAAACTTCAGGAAGGAAGTCAGATAGGTGAAGGAAGAAAGAGACAGGCTGACTATTCTAAGTAATATTAAAATAGGGGAAGCTGGAGTTCCAAATACAGTGGTTGCATTTGATCACAGAAGCCCTATGCAAACAACCACAAGCCTGGCCGCAGATACTCCTGAAGGTCGGGAAAGCCTTTGAACAATGGTAATTATCAGTTCAAGCAAACCAACCCCTAACTGTACAGCACCCCACATGGTTTCCAGCTAGACAGGTTACCAAACCAGTCACCATTTCCTTTGGCAGCAGCACCCAGCAGCCATGAGGCAGGGGCTGGCAGGGAGAGCCCAGGTCCACTACCTTTTTTTTTTTGTTTGTTTCTGGGGTTTCCATCTTCACTCAAGGTGGCAACCAGATCCTAGACTGTATAATGCTGCTGTATTTAGTTTTAGTTGAAGAGAAATATAAACTTACAAAAAAATAACAGCTACTGAGTGGTTAAAACAGATACACTTGGCACTCTAGCCCACCCTCCCTGCACTAACTTGTTCTTGCCCCCTCGCTGCCTCTCAGGATAATGAAGCAATGACATGCTCACAACTCAGCGTTTCCCATCCTACCACTGTAAAACTTACATTTGCCAAAAGCACGACTCCCACCCCTAGAAATCGCCTCATAAACCGACAGAGCCCCGAGCTATGGGCTCCTCCTGCGAGGAAAGGGCCGGGGCGTGGAGCGGGCCCCTTCCCGGGAGGGGCACCCTCACCTGTAGAGGTCGTAGCCCGCGGCCCGAGCAGAGCCCTTGGAGGGGGCGGAGGCGTTCTCGGACAGCTTCGTGAAGCGGAGCCGGGCGGTGGGCTCCCCAGGCAGCGAGCCCTTCTGCCTCTTGCTGGGGGACGGCTGCAGGACAGCCTCGGAGGAGGGCATTGCTGCGCGGAGAAGGGATAGCGAGACAGAACCTGCAAGGGGGAGAGGGAAAAGCCCGCCAAAACTGGCACGGCTCACTGCAAGCAAGCACGCAGGGGGGGAAATCAGTGGCTCCCTCCCCGGCCGCTCTTTAGCTGAACACCCTCGCCACCCCTCGCCGGTGAGAATGGCCTCGTCCGCCTCCTCAGGCCCTCGCTGAGGGGCCGCTGATGGACCCCTGTGGGTCCTGGTTCCCGCCCCGTGCTGTCGGGCGGGACTCGGTTGCGCCGCAGCCTCCCCCGGGCCGCAGCTGGGCTCCCGAGGCACCGGGTCCGCGGCGGATCGCGGCCGCAGCGCGGCCGGGCAGTGTATGCTCCCCCCACACCCTCCCCCCGCCTCCTTACTGCGCCCGAAGGGCTTCAGGAACCACCTGGGCCACACGGTCAGCATCGCGCCGCTGCCGTGTGCGGAGCGGGCTGCCTTCAGACCGCCCGGTGTTCCCTGCCGCTCTCCGGCGGTAACAGGCTCACCGGGCGGAGGGGGGCGGCGGCGGCACCTTCTCCCCCGATCCGGGGTCTACCTGCCATGCAGCGCGGCCCAGCCCCTTGGCCAGCGGCCCGGCACCACGGCCCTCGGCGGGAAAGGGCGGCTGGGGCGGCGGGCGGACCCCGCGGGGCGCGCAGCGTTGCCGGGGAACGGCATGGCGGCTGCACGGTGGGCGGAGCCAGGGCCCAGGGCGGGCAGCGGCGGCCCTGTCAGCTCCCAGAAGGGCCGCGGGGCCGGCCCTGGTCCCCCGCCTGGCGTCCTCCAGCAAATAACTTGTGTCCTCCTTCAGAAAGCGTCGGAATGGTTTGCCTTACGGGAGGGAAACAACTGCTTCCCCTCCCTGTTGAGGCTGTAGGTAGGAAAACCTGTCAAAGCTCTGCCTGTCCTGTTCAGTTAAAGCAAAACGCCTTTTTTTTTTTTTTTTAAATACTTTTAAAGGCCAGGCTGGATGGCGCTTTGAGCAACCTGGTCTGGTGGGAGGTGTCCCTGCCTGTGGCAGGGGGCTGGAACTCGATGATCTTTAAAATCGTTTCCAACTCTAATCATTCTATGATTTCACCATCTCTGATTTTGATATTCCCTACCCTTGTTTTCCATCCCATCTATGAAACACTTCCCTAAATTCCCTCATTGTTCTCTGTGCTAGTGGTGGCAAAGCCTGTGCTTAACCAGTCTGATAGGTGTATTTTTCTCCATGCAAAATAGCTGCAGACTGTTGGAGTTCTGTTTGCCAGTGTAAATTTCATCAACCAACCATACTTTGTGACTGTTTTTCTGTCAAGATCAAAGCATATATGATTGTCTCCTTGCTACGTTGCATTTTTAAAATGTAGCCAGATGGCAGGGAAACCATAACTGAATGTTGCAGTCCAATTGTGAAAAATATTATGAAGAACATCCCAATTTGGGATTTCTTTTATTGTTGCTGAACACTTGCAGTCTTAATAGAATGCACTGTTTGAATAAGAATCCATATGCATCATAGACCTATGTGAAAAAGGTACTTAGAATATTTCATGACTTCTGATATAAGCCATCCACAAATTGAAGCTTATAAGAATTTAAGTTGAATCAAATTAATATCTAATTATTAGTAGTAATTTATTTAAGCAGGACTTTATAGAGGTTACAAGTGCATCCTGCATTATAGTGGAGAAAAGGACTGATTTTATGAATGGCCTGACTGGGTGAGGCAGGCTGGGTTCCATGCTACATCTAAGGTAGCCTGAAAGTCCACAAATGGATAGGAGGGCTCATCCAAAGATATTATCAAGGAGAAAGGCCTCAACCAAGTGACTCTTTTTTTTTCCCCTAGATCTTTAAAGGAAAAAAACCAAACCCGGACTGGTTGAAGTCTGTGCAAGTTTGCTATGGTCCTGGGAATGTGCTGTTTGCTCTGTAGAGGGTTGACATTTCTGCATTCTTGTTTGCTGATTAGTGTTGCTCTCCACTGGGCATTTCCTCCTGACTTTGAAAAACAATAGTGAAATAAACTGAGATTATCTGCCTTTTACCTAAATTGAGAGTAGGAGTGGAGGCTGCTTTGTTGTACACAAAACCAAACAGAGCTTCTTTGAGGATAATAGTCCATAAAATTCTTCCCACTGAAGTTTTGGTGTTAGAATGAGCATTTTTATTAGAAGAAAATTCTCTAAGTGAGAAAACTCGCACTTATAACAGCTGTCTCTCTCACAGTGATTAAGATTTGTAATTTAAAAGGCTGCTGTCAGGGAGTTTATTTATAATCAAGCTCTATTTTTGATGGTGTGTTTTGCTGTACAGTGTGGGGGGGCTGTGGAATTTTGCCATTGCTTTTTACCTTGTTTCAGAACAACAGTGCTTTATTTTGTTTGAAACAATTTCTGATTAAATTCCAACAACGGCGTGACTGTGGGTTGTTGCTCTTGTTATTTGTGGAGAATGCGAGTTAAAATTTGGTATAATTTTTTGTTGTTGCGCAGGCATGACTACGTTTTCCTTTTTTTGTTTTTTTTCCTAGCAGAGTCAAAGCCAGTGTGAGGTGTTCCCTCAGCAGCCATGCAGCCTCAAGGGGCTACCTGCCAAGGCACCGTGCCAACCAGGTACCAGAATGGATAGATGTTTAAGCAGTGGTCTGATGTGTGCTGAACCATGGATTTTCCTCACCTGTGACTTCAGGACTGAGCCACTCATTTGGCAAACAGCTGCTGTGCTTTAAAGGTTTATTGTCCTTCTGACAAAAGTTACAATGGGGTGGTAGGGAGAGAGAACAGGACCTAGCAGTGATCATCAGTCACTTTAGTGAAGTCCAATGATGGTCAAAAGACCCAAGGTAGAAATTTGAAGGAGACTACGAAACTTCCAGTTGAAAAGGCTGAAGGTTGCTCAGGTTCTATTCTCCCAGCTGATTTATTCATCAGTGAATACTGATGAATATTCATCAGTGGCCGAAACTTTTTTTGCCATAAAGAAGATCTTGAAATACCACGTGTAATCATAAAGGGGGGGAAAAAAAAAAGGAGGGGACAGGGGAAGATAAGGAACGTCTGGGTTTTGTGAGAATGAAGGGCAGCCTGTCTTATTTTGCCTAGCCAGGAAGGCTTTTTTGGTAGGACTTTTTAAAGATGTAAAGCAAACTGCAGAGGTTAAGACTGGCAAAATTTACTATGCAAGTGGCTGCAGCTTTGTACTTTGTGATTATGATGATGAAGCAGAGAACTCCTTTGGCTGTGAAGTATGATAGTGACATGCTTTTTGCACAATGTGACTTGAGCAGTTGCAACTGTCTATCTTCAGAATGCGGTGCCTTTTTGGTTAGGTATCTTTTCTACTTGCACTATTGGGTTGCTGATTTAAAATTAAACAAACAGACAAAACCTCCCAAAACTGATTTCTGTGGACTGTAACTCTAGTGAAAGGCACGTTGGAAGTATGCTGTTCTGGAGCACTAGTGAGGACACCTACTACTGTTCCTAAGAACTATTCCCTAGGGGTATGTGATCAAGATGGGTAATTTGCCAGTGGTTGTAAAGAGATTTAAGGAAAATGTATTCTCAGAACTATGATGAGTTGACTTCTGTGATACCTGTTGGAGCTCTGCTAACATTAGGAGGGAAAGGTAAGATTCACTGATGAGAGGAGCAGATCATTTTAACAGGCCCTTAGGCACAAGCTTAACTCTGCAGGATGCTTAGACTTTTGAAGAAGATTCAAAATATTCTTTGTTCTTGCTTCATAGCAACAGTATTTTCATACTTTATGTCCCTGGTCACCTTATCTATGCTTGCTTTGGTCATGGTTGCTCAAATCAACCCTAGATTATATAAACCTGCAGAACTGGTAATGTAATATAAGCTCAAAATGTGCTAGACGGCTTTAGAGCTATGTTTTTTCTAGGGATGTCAAACTTGTAATTAGAATTCAGTTACTAACATGGTGATTAAAATTCAGCAGTTGTTTTTTGCATAATGTATGTAAAAGAGGAAGTGTCTGTTACAGAATGGGAAAAGAGGTAGGTGGACTAACAAAATTTTGCAATCAAGTTGCAATTTAAGAGAGTCCGTAATTACTATGCTCTCCAAATTGGTCATACACACACTTCAGAAACATGGTGAAGAACAAGAAATAGAAGCTCCTGGGAAACTGCTATGTTGAAATTAGTTGTGAATTTGTGGAAATAACACTTTCAGGTAGTTAAGTACTGTTACATCTAGAGTTTGTGCTTGCTCGTTACAAATCCCATACCGTTCTTGTGTGGGCACATCTTTAATTAATCACTGTAGCCTAATCAAGGAGTTTTACAGTGATGTGCATGTTAGTACATAGTTTTTGATGGCTGTTCATTTAGAAACATAGCTCTTGGGATTAATTGTTGCAATCCCTATAATGATGTGTTGGTGAGAGAGAAGTGTGAATAGTATTGAAAGTGCCGTTGCTGGTTCGTATTGTGCTCCTTCTCATTTTGGATCTGCTAAGTTCCCCCAAAGCAGTTTGGGTCTATGTTCCCAATACATTATTACAGTATTTGGGAATATTTAGGAAACAATCTCTGCTCACATAATTGAAAGGCTTAATGCAGTTATGTATTTCCCCCAGGTCCTTCCATAGAATGTGATAAGAAACACACTTAGAGAAGGCCTAAGTAGAGCCTCTCTAAAAGCTCTTTATCTGTCCATTGACTGTCTGGGTACCACACACAGATTATACCTGATTGGTGTCTGAAGTGAAGTGGAAAATGTGGTGGGCGTTGCAATTCTACAGAGGTGGAAGGATCTGGCAGCATCTGTCCCTGCTAACACCACTGCAAAGGATGAGAATAATCATCCTGTTTTGCAGGTGCAGAATGTGAGGTTTTGGTTTGCTTAGAGCTGTGCAGGAAGCCTAGTATTTCTAGGAAACCCCTGTATCTGTGTCATGTAGTTAAACTGCAAAATGATCCTTCAACCTGGTTTTAAGTGTATCAGAAGGAATGAAGGAAGAACATTATGAGAAAATACCAGAATTTCATATCCTGTTAATAGGTGGAGAAAATAAAACATGGATTATTGGGCTGCATTACTATGTTCTGCAAATTGCTGCTATTGAACTTGGAAAAATATGAATATCAAATATTTGTTATTTTCGGAGATGGAGTGCTATATCCTCCACATGCTAAATTCTAATAATTCAAGCAAAGATGGAATCTCAGGCCTGCTTTAAAATAAACAGTGAAATTCAGGGTCCCCTGGCTTTCCTGGGGCTTAGATTTCAGTTGATCTCTGCAAAGGAGTTGCAGAACTACAGTAATTAAATTAGCTGTGCTCCTTAATGGTCCTTAATTTAAATAATGCTTACACGTAGGATATAGCTTTCTCCATTAAAAAGAGAAGCTGCTTTTATTGGCAGCTGAATTGATAAAGTACTATAGTGCTGCAGAATAGAAAATGGAAAAATTACACAACTTAATGGATTTTCTTTATTTCAAGTTAGTATTTAACGAATATTATTTAGAAAATCAAAAAATAAGAGGAATATTTTATATAAAAGAAAAAATAAGGCATTTAACTCAGCTAATGGAGTTTATTTTTTTTTCTAATCATATAAATCACCGTACATATTACCCCAAATTGTATTAACCTATAACATTCATAGCAAAAAAAAAAAGTCAGAATTATTTCACTAATTTCTTTGTGAAATTTACTTACATTTAATTATTGGAATAATAAATTTCATTCCATGTCAGAGCTCGAAAATTCATTATCAAGTCTTGTCATATAGAGTCCATATTTTTATATATGTAACATTATATATGTAACTGACTGTCAGTTAATTAGAAGCATTTAATGAGTATAAATTAGCAGAACAATTAGTTAAACAGCATCACAGGTATCCTAATTGCATTGTATCAGTTTGAGTTTGATGTGGTGGATACCACGCAGGTTTTTTTCTCTCTCCCAAGCTGGTGTATATAATTGTAATCCTCCTGCATGTCTATTAGCAGCTATGACAATGCAATTTGAAAGAAGCATTTACTTATAGATTTAGTGCTTTTTGTATTGTAGCAGTTAATTTTGCCTTTCTAGGATAAATACCAAAAGCATATTTGATACCTTATAAAATTAGTGGAATTTCTTATTTTGTGTGTTCAAAATATTTGCTGTCTTATATATATATATAGGTAGATTTTCCTTCTTTTGTCTGTACTGATGTGTAACACCAGCAGGGACAATTCACATTTTTTCTCTAATTCTTTACTGTGTTTCTTTGGATTTTTGAAAAATTTTCTGTCAATTACTAAGGTTTTGATCTGTATTAGATAAGTGTGTCTTATAATAAATCACTGCAATTAAAAACATAGGTGTTGAAAGAAAGCGAGGGATATTCTAGACACTAATGTATTTCTAAGAATAGAAAGTCAGTACATTTTTGTGGTTGCCCCTGACCATTAAGACTGGAGGAAGGTTCTTGGAGAGAATTTCTAGCCACGCCATATACAGGTAATCAGACACTACTCCTTTTCTTGCCACTGGGAGGCTCCTGTTTAGACAGAGAGAAAAAATAAAATTAACAGTATGAAGACAGGGGTAGCCCTGATAATATGCATCTCACTAAATATTAAGTAGAAAACATCAACTGTTCATATACAACTCTGTAGTTAGACTACATGATTGCTTTAATCTTATAATGCACAAAGCTTTATAATCTTTATAAGATTATAAAGATTAAGGCTCATATTAGGCCTTAAACTTGCAAACTCTTGTTTACCTGTTAAGTGCCATTAACATGGCTAGTTGTACTGGGCTTGGACTGCTCATGACTGTAATCTTAAACTGGTAAAGAAGCATTTTTGTTGCCATAAACCCCACATATAACATGATTTTTAAAAGGATAAAAGTATAGTTCATGCACAGTTTTGCCATCCGTCAACTTATGTTCTGATCTGTAATTACTGTGAAACGAGAGTTTTAAATTATGGGTCAGTTTATGGTAAATACTACCCAATCACCCCTTTCTGGAGACTGAATTAATAGAGCTAAAGAGTTTTATCTGTTCTAACTAAAAGTTGATTTTGAAAATGGCTGCTGCTTGGTTGTTGGTTGGGGTTTTTTTGTAATTTTATTGATGACCTCCTTTTTTATGCAATTCTATCATCCTTTTTCAGTTTCACATAGTTCCAAGTAGATCTTGGTGAGTAATTCTATTTATTGTGTGCAAACTAAAAGAATCCTTTCTCTAACTTTCAATTGTCGGGGGAAAGAAAGAACAATGTGTGTTTTCTGCAGATGAGTAAGCAGGTGTGACACTCCTGTGTAGAGTTGGATGTGAAGATTACATTTTTTACAGATTTTCATGAGTAGAGCTTTGTTTTAAGCTACAAAGAATTACTAGGAAAGACTCATTCAGTGTGCTCCCAGAGAACCATCAGTTCGGATGCAAGTCCTTCAAAAGGTACTTAACATTATTTCTGCCCTCGATGAATTAATACAAGCGTTTCTGTTGCTCTAGTCCAGAATATATTTACATATTAGATTATTCTCTGAGTTAGAACCAAAATCTTGCAACTCACAGTACAATGAGGTTAGCGGCCCTTGAATGCTCCTGTAGCAGTTCGTTCAGGCGGACTTGGCGGTAACTCTGATTAAAACAAAACAGGGGAAAAGAAAAAAAAGTTAGGTCAGTGATCCTCAGTTCTGGTGCCTCATGGACTTCGACGCTACCTGTTGCCTGCAAGATTTTCTGCTGTTGCTCTGGCAGCACTGAAAGCCAGCTGCTCTGTGGTCTGAAGAGATGGAGATGGCAAAACACAAGGCTAACCCATGCTTCTCGATTAGTACAGTTATGTAGGGGCTGGAGTTGTTCACCATGGTGTAAGATTTCCTGGGGATGGGGATTAGTTTTGTACTGACACATTACCAGAGCTGGCTCAGACATAGTTTTTAAGTATTCCTTTGGCTATGGAGTATAGGAACTGTGCAGAGACTCGTTTGTGCTATAGTTTGATGGTGGTTAATATATTAATTCATCTGTTTTGTAAGTGTCCGGCTGCCATGCTGGTAGGAATGAATGTCAGTGAGTAAGTGAGAACCTTGACAGAAACTTACCTCTTAAACAAAAGACCAGGACTCTGGAGTAAGACTTAGCTACTTTATGTATTGTTTATTTCTATGGACTTTCACAAAATGCGTAAATGGCTGTTACTTTGAAATTCAGCCAAGATTACTTCATGGTCAGGTTCAGGCCCCCAAAGTTTTTATGACTTAATGCAAGTCATAGGGAACAAGAGACCAGGGCAGTTTTGTGTAGGAGGGAGATTGCAGCATAGGAGATAGATATATCTAAACTGGTTTTACAAATTTTATTCTTTTGTTTCCCTGGAGAAGGTAAAAAGCGGTTTTTTCTCCATTCAGACCTTAAATTTTCCTTCTCTACAGAAATTTCACTATTCTTTTACACATGTTATATAGGTAAGAATCCTCATAATTTATCCAGTTGTTATCTCATGAGAGTCATCCTATAGCATCACCCTTTATCTGTGCTGCCAAGCTTAATCGTGTATCTCCTTCCTGTTGTATCCTCACTCGTTCTGCACATAAGTGTGTATATCTATTTTTTATACTGAGATGTTCTAAGGGCTCTGACTCCCAAGTTTTGATGATTTATGCTGAGAGTACTTCCAAAGTTTTCTGCCCGCAGCTGACTACCATAACTTTATGCTGGTTATCAAATCTATGAAAAGGGTAATACAGTGAGCAGTCAGTCTGTTTCCAAGCTGCTGCAGTCAGTAGTGTAGTGTGTTATCTTAAATCACCATTGATTTCAGCTTATGTTAATGTCAGGCTGTGACCTCTAGTGGCTTTGAGCTCAGACTCACAATCCTTGCTCCATTGAGGAAGTTACTAGCACCATAAAGTGGAGATAACTTAACTCTCAGTGCACTCAGGTTAATCCAACAGGAACCATAAATAAAACTGCTAGATTAATTCTCTGTCAGTTAGAGGAGAACTTGTCTCTTAAGGGTAGAAGAGCTCGCAGTATGCTTTTGGCACTGGCCTGATGAAGCCTGGCAGTTCATTGCTAAAAAGATAAGTTCCAACAAAATTAAAGAGCAGCCTGGGCTCTAATTCACCCAGTGGATTAGACAACATCAGCCTTAGAGTGCCTCTAAACTGTGGGAGATCTCCTGTGTGGTAGGCAGGTTTAGTCTTTGCTCTGCCATTGAGGTCAGAACCTATGTTAAATCTTGCCCTTGGAAAAATTCCTAAAGTCAGTTGGAGGGTCTGGATTCAGTTCCAAATTTCCCAAAGTGGTGAATGTTTGGAACTACACTCTCTATGAGGTTCAAGCTCTAAAACAGTGGAGCCTCTCAACAGATCTTATTAGCTTGGGCTCAGCACAGTACTGAGTGGCTTCTGGTTCAGCGGTGGTTCTCCTCTGGCTGGCTCTGATGTGGGCAGAGCTTCTCATCAGCCTGGAAAATAGAGTGTAAACATGCCAAGGTCTTACAGAGTGCTGAATAATGCAATCGTGACACACCTCTGCCGTGTTTACAATATAAATCCAATTTGTAAATATCAAATGCAGGTATGTACATGCCATATTTCTAATTCTGTATCTGGTATTTCACGTTTTTTTACTAATCTCTTCAAGCTTCTGGGGTATAAGAAAAGGTAAACATGTAGAAAGGCAGGCAGGGCTTTTACCTTCTCCTTGAATGCTTCCAGCTCTGCATCTGTAATTTTCCATGGAGTCTCTCGCTTTAATTTCTCAGCAGTTGTTATATCTTTGCAGCTTTCATGGAGGCGATATGGTTCAATCATCTCTTCAAAGAATTTCCAGCTGAAATAGGGATTACAAAGGAGGCCTTGCTGCAGGGTATGAACTCACTGTGTATGGCCAGCACCACTGACTATAACTGTAGCTGAAAACCAGCAAAATCTCTAACTATTCTTTGCTACGCTGGTCTGCAAGTTACAGCTTGGCCGCTTGGGGTTATTTGAGGATAATTAAAAGGTTATTTGAGGATAATTAAACACTGCATTTGGCCTATTAGAGTTGCAGAGAATTTTCTATATTTTTCCTAGTTGTAGCAAGAATACTGAAATGAGTTCTACAGTAACTTCAAGCTGCAGTATATTGGTTACTAATGTTAACAATGAATATGGGTCTCCTTAAAAATACTAAGCTTTAATTATTGTTTTAGCATTAGCTGGAGCAGTTACCTGACTACAGTTTTACTGTTACAGTTTTAACGGAATGGGGAAACGGGTGATATAAATCTCCTGTGGCAAGTGGATGAAGAAAATGCTATATGGGGGCTCAGATTTGTGTTCATTTCTTAACTGTTCCACAGGTTTTCTCTCTAAATTTCAATTTCTTGAAGTTTTTGATTGTTGTAATCTGGAGAACTTTATCATCCTTCTGTACTTCCCTTGTTTGCCCCTTTGTTGAAAGTTTCTATCATCCCACAGAGATCTCAGGGTATTTCTGTTATACTAATGTAGGTGTATTTCCATGAGCACTTTATGCTGACAGGCCTCACTGTGAAATGAAACGAGAGCTTGGGCACAGGTTGAACTTTGCTAGAGAGCTGGAAGTCAAGAGATGGGTTAAAGGCATGTGACATTTAATGTCGCTGTTGTGAAGTTGCCAGAGAGTTTGTCAAAATCCTTAGTGTCTGTTTCAGTATGTGAAGTAATGATAATCCTCTTATTATGAATGAAGTAAATGGGATGCTAGCTGGGAGAGAGATACAGTGGACTAGCAAGTGTCTGGCAAGTGTTCTGTTCAGATAGTGCTGATGTAGCCAATATGTTTGGTATTTACGTTAACAGCAGATATATATTCTTTTTAATAGCTTTTTAAAAAGATGTGCATCACTGCATAGTACAGGAAAAAAGAGGAGTATTTTGCACAGTTCTGTATATAATTAAAAAATATTAATTGAGAATCAAGACAGCACTAATAAGCAACTTGAGGTACCTAGTAATAAAATCTTTATATTTTTTAATTGCATTTTCTAAGTAAAAATCTCCAATGCACTATAAAAGCACTCGTGAATCTAATGCTGTTTCTGCAAAGTTATCGGTGTGTGTAGAAATGGGACATAGAAGGATTAAAAGACTAACCTGAGATTGCACTTGAACTCAGAGGAAAAGTTTTGAGTGGAGGAGAGGAGCCCTTTGACTATGAAATAGCTATGGACCTATCAAGAGGGAAGTAAGAGATGGGATGGAAGATACCATAGCAAGGTGAGAACATTTTCAGAGTATCTTTAAGACCAAGAGCAATGTTGTGAATTGAGTTATGAATCAGTTATTCCTTGATCAACCTGTAATATACTTTTGTCTACATAAAGCAGAAGAAATAGGTAATTTCTATAGAGATATTTTTTAGAAAGTAAGGACTTGAAGATTTATTTTTCTTTCTAGCTAATACAGTTGGAGATGGAGCTTGCTGAGCACTGTTTTACCAACTTCCTAACCTATGGCTAAGAACATAAATTCTTTAGATAAGTTAATTTTTAAAAACATTGAACCGTCATTATATTTGAGCGATAGGGGAGTATTAGAATATTGTTCTCATGGGAAAGGAGAAATATGCTTATATTTGGCCAGAAAAATATTAAGTTTATGAATTCATGGTAAAACCCAGAAGGCAGAGATGGTGATTTTACTAGAGAACTGTGTCTGACTGAATAATATGATGAAGGAAAGTCTGTTGCAACCTAAATAGATATTAAAAGCCATCATAAAATACCTGTTAAATTTACTGGCTCATAAGTGTGGTGTCTAATTAGACTTTATTAAAATTAAGTCTTATCATTACAACATAAAGGCTGCCTATACTTCTTAACCCTTGAGTTGTGATTGTTAAAAAGTTCTTTTCTTTTTCCTGCTCTAGGTACTTAGAAAATGATTGCAATTGAGTGGCAGTGTTATTCTTTGTGGTGTGGTTTTATGGTGTTTTTTTAAATGCTCAGCATAAAAGAAGCAAGCTTCTGATAAAGACCAACTGCTGAAGAATGGATTTTGGTAATGCTTCTTACCTCTCTTTGCTGGGCTTTATATTGATATCACAAATGATATTAATATCAGCGAATTTTATTCTGAATTTGCTTAGAAGTGAAGCCATCCTGAAAACAAAGGAGAGAATATTTTATCACTGTATTTCTGAGTGCTTTGCATCAAAGAGCATTCATAAACGAGTTAAGATATAAAACATGGTTGTCTCGTTATCTTTAACTATATGACAAATTACTTTAAATGGTTTAGTGTTTCAGTTTCCAATTACAGAACTTGATTGATGTGATCGCTGTAGTATAATTCATTTAACTGGTGATCGATGAAAATCATGAAAAATGGAAATGAATGCAGATGGGAGGGTGTTTACTTTTTTGGGAAGAAATGATACTTTAAGTAGTTGCAAAGGCTTGAATTATAAAAGAAAAATATTCAACATACAGGACAGAATTCTCCGATACATAGAAAAGGCTTCTGTTATTCTGTTGTTACCAGAATTCTATACATGGAGTATGGGTAACACTGGTAGTATATATGTTGGTGAAAATTTAGTCCGGAAGGTTGATGTGCAATATTTAAAGAAACTTTTTCATTAATGAATTTATATTAATCTACTTGCATGTTGTCTTTACATATATTCATAAAAGAAAATATTTTGCCTTTCTGCCCCAATTGGGAGGAGGAATGGTTTATAACTTTGTGTGTTTGTACTGAGGTTATAGGGGTTTAGTTAGGTTAGTTTTGATAGAAGCATGGTTGGAAATGTGTATCTTCCCCTCCTGTTTTTTCCCACCCACCCCCTTGGTAATTTGAAAAGGTCAGAAAGTTCCTAGGAGCAAACCATGATAGAAATACATATTTGCTTATGACATTAGAATTTACTTGTTCTTCTTTTATATAAAAAACAACAGATTGCTTATATAAATCTTGATGTGCCCTGGGGCAATCCGTGTTTTGAACACCAAAAAGGGCAAAGTCTCAACTTCTGTGGAAAGGTTTTAGTATTTGGGAATTATGTATTAGCAAAAGTCCAGATAAATTAAATTTCTGAATTGGAAATACAATGGATGAAATGGTAAATAGCCACACAGCCTCCTGATTTGTTTCTTTGAAGGGCTCTGAGTGTGATGGGTAGAATATGCTGCTGAGGAAAGGTAGTGTTTAGGTAGAAGTGTATACACTTACTCTTTTATTGGAGGCAACTAGGTCATTGTCAACTGTACTGACCATGCTGTTCACTCTGGCTTTTGTAGGACAAGCAGTATATATGGTGCTAGAACTGCCTCTGAAGTTCTTTGATGTGTTCTAACAAATCCCATTTGATGTCAAAGCCTCCCACTTCCTCTCAACAAAACTTTGTGACTTGAGTGCCTAGATCTAGGAGCCGGTTGCAGTCCTGAGCAGCCAGGCTTGGGCAGACTCTGGACAGGGAGCAGGTCCTTGAGCAGCTGTAACGTGTTTTTTTTACCCAATGATAACAACAAACAATAGTTTGTACAAACACTTGTGAATCTCTTCTACAGAAGTATATTAACTTAAGGGTAATCCTTACAACTGACAAAGCCAGCTTGCTTTACCTGAAAGCAAAAGCATAAGGGAGCATCTCTGTGGTAGCTGTCTTTCCAAGGCTGTCTAAATTCTAACTCCTGTCTTTGCATCCATCTCGCTTGTTTTCCAATGGAGTTTTGGTTGGACATACTGATTTTTATCTCACTACAGGGGGCTGCTGCTCTTTGATAAGAGACCCTGTTCCTCTTTGTTACTGACTTCCATCGCAAGTTGGACCGCTTCCACCAGATGTGAAGTAGCTCTGCCTCTAGTGTGCAAAGTGCTGGAAGGAAAGGTCCTATGTACAGTGATGATGGAAGTAAGTTTATATTAGTACCTTTCATTTGCTTGAAGGTGAATGATGATTATGAAATCTAGACATTTTTTAAAAAGCTAAGTCAAATCAACTTGGTCTTAAAGTTGATTAACTTGCTCTTTAACGTCCTTACATTTTACCACGGTTAATCACATTTATGTGAGCTATCTGTCTATGGTATTTGTGTATGAGAAGCTTCATGTGCGATTTCACTTACTGTTAACTGGACGATCTCATGTAAATCCCATAAAACTAATTATATTTTCATTACAGAGTGCAGACTGCTCTTCTTAGAGAAGGGAATATGAGCTATTAATGGCCAAAATTGCTGGATATGAGTTTCCTTTAGTAATCACCATTTATATTGAGCCTTGAGGGCTATGCCATCAGCTCAACACTTTTCTGTCAAGTACATAATTTTTTTCATGCTGCCCACAGTACAACACACCAGTTGTGCTGAGAAATTCCCAGCTTCCTGCTGTATATGCATTATATTTAACATCAATTCAAAGTCTTTAAACAGAGACACAAATATTTACCCTAGTTTTTCTTCTTCAATCCTATTGACTTTTCCTCCAGTGAAGATCCTTAATTTGCAATTTTTCCACTTCTTCCTGATAGTTAGAATGTAAGGAATTAGGATTGTTAGACCTGGAAGAACATATAAAATTGCAGGAAGGTCAAATTAGTAGATTGTGTGGTAAAAATTCCATCCTTCACTTTGTCAGTTTTGGATGGAAGTTAGTCTTAAAACATTTAAGCCAGACAGAAAATTGACTATGTAATCTTAAAAGAAAATAGTTTTGTGCAGTTCCCAAGTCTGGTTTTACATTTGGTAACATATAAATCTCTCTCTTATTCGAATTCCTTACCTCCATCATCAAACAGCCACCAAATGTCAATTGTACCTTTTCCTTGCTTCTTTTTAAATTGAGTGCTGGCTTCTAGCAGCTTCTGATTGAATTCACCCACATGCATCGACTGCATTGTGTTAATGGTGCTCTCTGTAATGAGAAAGGAAAAAACGTGGAAGGATTTCTGGTAAGTGAGGCAATGAGTGGCTTTAGGGAGCCAAGTGGAGAGAAAGCTTCAGGAAAATGAACTGTTTCTGACATAATTTCTATACTTTAAATCTGAAAAAATTTGCGGTGCGGATGCTATGACTTCCAATATGCCAATACACACAGAAACCAAAGCTGGCGTAATACTTCGTCACTAGATTATAACCGCCTGAAAAGGGTTATCTGATTATTTGTTCTCTGGATCTTTTTAGTTAATTTAAAACTCACTAGGGCCTTAAAAAGCAATTGGGGAATATCTGATAGATTTTAGTAGTAAATGGCATCTTTTTTGCATCATTTGCAAGCTGGGCTGTCTGTTGTAAAATACAAAGATCCCTGAAATGCACAGTATAATGGTGGACAAAGACAGCTAATGGGGTTCAGTGAGAGCACGGGGGAAACTGAGACTGGAAGGCAGAAAACATAAGCATATATGGCAACTTCCCTATGCTTGAGAGGGTCCTTGTTAATTGAAAATAGACTTTGATTCTTGCTGTTTGCTTGGCTGGCTTTAAAAAGTACTGTCTTGCCTATGTACTAACAATATCTTCTCTCATTCCATCTTTTGAAGCCTGTGGCTTTATTACTGCTTCTCTTTCAATGATTTCAAAGAGCTGGTGTCAGAGCAGTATTTTAAATGGAGCAGACAGGCTTCTTTAGAGGTTTTTCCTCTGATCTGCTAGGTTCTGAAAATGCTTTGTTTGGTTTTCCTGTATTTCTAGAGTGTAGATAGGGTAGTTCTAAAGCAGTTATTTGCTTTCCTTTACAGCTCTAGCACCTATGCTGGACGATGCAGCAACTCTGGGGAGGATGAATGTATAAGCAAATGGAGAGGCAGAGATATTTATTAACATCATCTATCTCATATATAGAGCCAAAGTGTGTAATATATATTTCCTTTATGCCTTCCTGAACTAGATCGAAAAACGTAGTTGAAACAGGAGTTCACATTCTTGTGGCATTTGTTATAAAAATATATTCTACCGAAGCCTGCAAAATGAACTGAAGTCTGCCAAGTAAAGAATAATGACATTTTATGTTTTCAGTCTGTAGATCTTCTTGATACCTGTGGGAGTTGCATGCACAGCCAGATGTAATAGTCTCTGCAGGTGAAAATTCTGAAAATACTCGTCTGCGTGGCTTCAGGTGGGTCATTATCATTAGAGCCTAGCAATTGTGAAATGAGACCTTTAATTCTCTCTCTGTATCATTTTGCTGTATCTGAAATGTAATTTTGATTTCATCACCTATACATTTATGTGTTAATTAGTTATTTGACAGCTTGCTGTATATGTACTTTCAGTACTTTTACCACCTTCATTCATACATTTTAATGACATTATGCTTAGAATATAGAGCAGTAGTGCTATTTTTACCTATTTTTTCAGCTGGGTACTGGGGGTACGTGTGCATATGTTGAGTAAAGTGAGATTGCTTGTTTCCTGAATATTGTGCATATGTTCCTGTTCTCATTAAAGAGAGGGAAAAAGGCCTTTGTTTAAAAACTGAAAACACCTTATTAAAAAACCCAACAAAACAAAAATCAAGTTGTTCTGTATTCCTCAAATTTTAATAACTATATACTAATTTTGACAAATAGAATTCAACGTAAACTGAGCTGAGAAGCTCATCTAGCAAATGAGGGGGAAGAAAAATAGTTGTGTAGCATGTCCTACCAGTAGAGGACAGTCACTCCATTCTGCATTATATGGTTGTGGCCACCAAGAGAGGTTTGCTCCTGGTAGGTCCTGTTCGAGAGGCTTCTGTGTGGCTTAGGAGTTTTGGCCTTGGAATCAAAGTCCAGTTTGCATGTTAGTGAAAATGTGATGTATTGAAGACTCAGCAAGAAGTTGTCATTCTGAAACTTACCCTTTTTTGTTTCATGTTTTGAGATATTGAGCATGTTGGCTTTTCTGAAGAATCCACAGATGCCACTTTTTCCTTCTTCAAAATCATTTTCTTTAATGGTAGCTTCCAGCGCCAATCTCTCCTGCTCCAGCTTCTCTAATTCCTCTGCATATTGGGAAAAGTAAGGGAACTGGTTACACAACTTTTTGAACTATATCACTTACTGAAATTATGGCAGTGATGTAATTGCTGTTGTGGTGATTTGTACACAATGTAAAGCTGCTGGGAGGAAAAACTGTTTTAAAATGCTTTTTCCTTGCAAGGCAGTAGGGAGGAAGAAGCTGAATTAATCTCTGGAAGCCCTAACTTAGGGTGCCCACACCTACAGCAGTCGTGTGTACTAAAGTGCTCTTTATTGCACTGCTCTCAGACTTCCTCTTCCAGATCAAATCAGAATTACTGTATTTTATAGTTACACAAGATACTGTTTATTGAGTTATGCGTGTGTATTTGTTTGGTCAGGTTTTTTCCCCTAAGAATTTCAAAACACATTAGGAAATGTGTTTTCCTTAAGTTCTCTCCTTAAGTGAAAAAGCTGATGTATTGAGTTCTAGCCCTTGGGTCCCTATTCTAAGAACAAGGTCACATGTCACATGACTTTGGACTTTGAGATTCTCAGAAATAGTTAAAAAGTCCTGAATATGTTTCTATGCTGCGGTATTTTTAATATTAGTTTTCTTTTACACTGCGAAAATGTAAGATTTAGCTAACATTCTGTAAATTTAGTAATATAAAAGAACAGTTTCATCTCAGCAATATTAGACTTTTGCTTAGAAAAAGGTACCACGTGTTATTGTGGAAAATATATTACGGTCAGGCACTAATTAATACAAGCATTTGCCTGCAGAAAGCTTTTTTCATAAGAAAAACTTCTATTTGAGCAATACATGGACTAAGAGTGAGGTAAAGTCATTTAAGACATTGCATTTTTAAAAAACCAAAACAAACAAAAAAACCCCAAACCAAACAATCCCAAACCTTCACTAGTCAGTGCTCTGTTGGCGCTCTCAATTTCCAGCAGAAAAAAATATAATTTCTTTTACTTTAGAATCCATGACAGCCATGTGCTTCTGGTTATTAGACATGATGAAAGTCACTAACTTAATGGTTACTCAAAACTAAAATTTCAGTTCTTCTATTAAGCAGAATGCTGTAGCAAGAATAATAGAATACGGTCTTTTTTTTTTCGCTACAGAGTTTGTATCTGCTTCAAGACATCTCTGTACATTTGAGGGTTTTCCTTTGGTTTTTTTTCCCCCTGTGTTCATAATTCTCTCTGATTCCTTGAATCTTAACATTTACAGAATGTTTGCTAGTTTGTAAGAACGCAAAGGTGGTATTTGTTGTAATTTCACTAGTGTTCTAATGACTATATCCTCTGACCAGTCAGTTCCTGACTTAGAGCAAGCAAAGAGAAAGGCAGAGTCTTTCACTTATCAGCAAGAAGGAGGGAAAAAAGCATGATGAGCTTTGAATTTTTTTCTTAACTCCCCATAATTTTGCCCTCTAGCTCTCCACGCACATCAAGCTGCCAGAATCTGCTGGGTGAATATTCATCTACCCTAGTTTCTTAAAGGAGTCTCTGGTGCCTTTTAATTCTGAGAGGTGATTTGCTTTTGAGGGCTGCCTCATCCTAGAATTCGTCGTCTTTAATGGGGAGTTAATTTTGTTTTTAATTAGCTAAGGTACTTATGTCCTTCCTGGGTGTTCTCCCCAGCAATCCTGAGCGTGGTCCGTGTGTCTCTGGGAAACTGGGGAGAAGCTGGAGACAGATTGACGGCAGGCGGCAGCAGAGAGTCGCCATTCTTTTTATGCCTGGCTGTTTCCTTATCTACAGGTTTTTTCCAATTCATTTATAACACAAAAGATTTCTCTAGTGGGGAGGACAAGGGACACTAGGAGTAATGTTCAGGTTTAGGCTGTATCTCTCTGCTCAAGTGGACAAACTTACAAGAAGTAGGAAAATTATTGCACTGAAAACCTAGAAGATTCTTCTGATGGGGTTTTATATGGAGTCATTCCTTCCTCAGAGTACCTGAGGAACCAGAAAGACCTCTGTGTCCTAAAAATGAAAAGGAGGAATGAAGGCCACCATTGTATGTGGCCCTTGGAAGCCTTTCATTTAGGTGCAGCTGCCTGCTGCTCTGTCGCCCTCTGCCTTTTCCACCCATGTGGTATATCTCCATGAAGGTGTGGTAGAAAAATTTTTCTTTCCTCCTGAGATATGCACCACTAACCTAAGGAAGAATGAACAAAAAGGTGAAAAAGAGAACTGATGTTTCTTATGGGTTCCAGATTTTTTGCATGGGATGTGAACCTCCAGGACCCCAGTGTTCCATGGAGGTGGTAACAGAAGTGCAGCTTCCTGATTCCCGCAAGTCCCTGAGATCTCAGGTAGGCAGAGGGAGGGAGGTGTGCCAACAGCAGGAAGGAAACATGGCACAGAGTGACTGGTTGGCATGGCACAGCATGATTTTACTGCTTTAGCCTGTGCCTGTGCTGGCAGTGCTTTGGGAGTAGAGTTCTCCGGTGTGCAGAGCCCCTTAACTTGTGAGGCTTGGCCTCCTTATATCACTGCCAGTGCTTCAGCAAGGATTTTGGGCAGGATTGAAACTGCAGAAGCAAGGAGAAACTGTAGAAGTTACGGGTGTGGGAACTATTCTAGAAAACGCAAGGTGACCCTAACGCTGTCTGTCAGATTCCTTCTCATGCTGAGTATGTAACCAGCATAGATAGTCAGCTGGTGGGTCACCACATACCTTGAACCTGGAGAACCTGAGATATGTCAAATCCTTGGCTAATTCTGACGATAATCATGCCGAGCTCAAAATCAAAAGCATCACTGAAAAGAAAGAAAAAAAAAAACCCCAACCCTTTCACATCATGCATGTCAATGAGGAAAAACTACTTGGAGCAGATCAGTAAAAGTGTTAGTGCTCAGAGGGAGGTATTACTGCCGTGTATGAGGCTGCTTTAGGTGAAATTGCAGAAGGAATTGCCCAAGATTAAGTACTATAAACTTTCTTTCTTCATTTGAAAAAAAGGGTATCATTGGGCATGGGAATAGATACGCTATTCCTGAAAGGGGTCTTTCTGACAACACTTTTTAGGAACTAGATTGCCATTGTAATTTTTTTCCTCCCTTCTCGGAGGAAAAAACAAAGCTGAGGTGGGTTTTGTTGTTTTTTAACTCACTTCAGTTTTAGAAGTGAATTTTCAGCAAGAATCTGAGAAGTAGTTTCTAAATGACTGTTTCCTAGCTAAATCCCAATCCACAGAGCTGCTGAGCCTTAGGCACACATGAGATTTGAAGCAAGGCTCTTCCTCTGTCTCCTAGGCTTAAAAGAAGAATTCCATGATGTACTCTTATTCCCTAAGTATGTACATTAGGGTTGTTTTTCTCTGAGCTCCTGCCCACTAAAAATGGGAAAATAAGTCCTGCAAAAGCACTGCTGACAGCCTTGCAGCTTCTTGTATTGCATTGTCAAGCCACGTCAGCTCTGGCAGCACCAGATATTTGCAAAGCAGATCTTGCTAGGTGTGTGAAGCCAAGGAGCCTTTTTTAATGGGCAGAAACTTCTGTTACAGAATTAACAATATGTGTGAACTCAAATTTGTAGGTGTTTTCTTACATTGTTTCTACGTATCAAATCCTGTATGAAAATGGTATATTAATCTAGTCTAAGAGGAGTAAAAAAAGGAGGTGCTGAACTGTGACTTACTGTATAACGCCCACATAGTTTTCAACTTGCGTGGCAGTGGCATTTCTCCAGTCCTTCTTAAATCCAATCACCAAGGTATTTGGTTTCATTCTACCCAAACCTGAGGCCTAACAATATTAAAACACTGCTTGAGAAGGTACACACACATACTTTTACTGTAAATGAAAAGTAATGGCAAAAGATAACTGAAGTAATGTTCTGAAGACATTTACAACTAGATTGCATTTCATGAATGTCCTTCATGCTCATACACATGCAGAAAGCAGAAAGATTAGCTCTAAATCATTCCAACTATAAATGATTTTAGATGACAGAAATGTAGTTTTACTAAATTAGCATTCATTTGCATTTCTTCTGACATGCTCTCATTAAAATGGTTCAATAACTTGGAATCAAGAGAGAGTTCAAGCACTGTTTATGTGCTCATTCTAACATAATGGCATAAAGCTTTTATCAGATTTGGAATACTCAATAGATTAACTGGGTCTGAAGTCTCTTAAAACACCTCAGATATGCAGAGAAGGCATATCCTCTTAAAAATAATGTTTTTGCCTTGAACTTAGAAACTGTTGCTGTTCTGTTTGCTGTATTCTTTCCAAAATATTATCCAAAATTATCTGAGCATGCTTTGTAGATAAAATTACAGTTTATAAACAGGAAGAGATATTAGATTGTCCACGTCACTGAGCCTGGATGCTAAAACCCAAACTAGTAGGGGTTGTCAGATCTAGATTAAGCTAACCTAATTTTTATAGAAATCTAAATACTCAATGTCTTTGGAACCTTCAGAAGAAGACCCACAAAAAGCACTAGCTTGTCAAACACTCGCCAATTTTTAATACTAGCAAAAAGAAAATAGATAAAAACTGTTGAAACCTTCATGAGGTTTTTTGAGTAACATTGATACATCTGCATTATTTACATTGAAGTGAATAACTGGTTGGCCAAGCAACGTAGATGTCCTTAGGTTACAATAATGATGATATGGTTATCCTTCTGTTTGCTGGAAGGGAATTATTGGTGATCCAGTAGTTGACTTTGGCAGTAGCGCTTAAGCAGTAATGGAAAGGATCATCAGATTGTAACAGTTCTCAAAAACATCAAACGGATCTCCTACTGCATCAACATATAAACCCAAGATGAAGTGTCCTTGTGAGGCTTTGACAGAACAAAGGGATCTTTACTGATAATATTTCATCTTGCTTAATTGTACTGTCCATTCAGTGAGTGTCCAAAGAGCACTGGTAGCCTACCACTGGGTGACTGTTACCCAGAGTATTTTAGTCAATTCCCTACTGTCTCAGTTTGCACTGATGGCTTTTCAGCAGTGTACTTTGTGCAAAAGATGGGAATTTTCTCTACGTTTTGCCTCAGTACTTGTGTGTTTAAATATTCATATATGTGTGAGAGAGAGGGAGATGGGAAATATGAAAACAGTGCCTCTGTGTCTTCATTAATGCCATTTTAAATGGACTGTTGGAAACGATCTGCTATATTCTTAGAGTAATAGAAAAATATTGCAGACTTTTATTTAGATGGCCTTCTCTCTGTTGCAGAAAATGTGTATTACACATTTTCAGTTTTCAATTAATGCAAAAATATTCTCAGATATTTAATATGCTGCAGAATGCCAAGCAATAGAATTGAAGTACATCAAGTGTTGGCTGCATAGACATTCGTATGTTGCCCTGTAGATGCCTCTCTTTTTTTATAATAATGTCTTGTTCATTTATGAGAGAATCAGTCTGCCTTGTCTCATAATGCCACAGCCCAGAACTAGTCTCTTTATGAAATAACCTGTATTAAAAACACATGTACCCCCGGAATGCCCTTTCTGCTTATAACATTATCTCTCTCTATATATATGATTTCTTAACAAGTAAACAGTAATGTGTTACATAAAGGGATGCTTTGATGTAACAGTATTCTGTGTTCTGTAAACAAAAAGCTTACCTGAAGCAGACTTTTGACTCCATCTCTGAAGCTGTCAGCTGCTACTGCTGCGTAAAAGGCTTTTCTTTTGTTCTTTGTGAGCCAGGCCTGCTTTTTTGCCATGCCACTGTTCATCTCCTTAACACACAGCTTGCGTGGTCCCTGCATGATACAATAAAATATTATTAAGAAGGCTTTGTATTATACATCACACAGTGATTTTGAAGGAGTTACCTAGGCTGCTGTGGGAGTGAATGGAGAGAGTCAGGAAAATACATTTCCAAAAAGGGTCCACAGAGATTCAGCCCTTTGAAAAGAACTGTGCTGCTAACATAATTCACATTCTGTTCAAGAGGGCTGAGGCTGTTAATGCTACTTAAATATAGTGATTCTGACAGAAAGAAAGACTAATATGGTTTGTAACATCTTAGAAAAATATCTAAGCTATGATGAAGCATCTCAGAGTGAACGAAGTTCCTCCCTGACTTGACTACATAAACAAGTCTCAGCAGATCTAAATATAAATGGTTAGGCTCCTATCTGCTAATAGTAAGAGAAAAGGGTTGTTGCTATGCAATTGAAGATGCAAATGCTTTCGTCATCAGGTTCTTCCAGTGGTCATCTGGTAATTTAATGCAAAATGTAAGGCAAAATCCGTGTGCATACCCAAGTCATAAGGCATAATACACTGACTTGGCAGTAGAGAATGGGCTGGCAGTGAGTTCCAAAACATTAGGCCCAGGGAAGACATCAAGTTTGCAAGCATGGCCTTTAGAAAGATTGAGATAAGTTTGGGGAAGCGTGTATCTGGAATTTAATTGCGGTTTAAAAAAATCTGTGCTCTTAAGTTTGAGTTTAAGTTTTGCTATGCTTTATTTATTCCCTTTCATGTTGTGTTTAGGAAACTGAATCAGTAGTCCAGATCTTCTTCAGTGACAATGCAACTTTGAGACAGACACTCAAGAGTCTCAGGTACTGGTTTAGCATTATCAGGCTGGACAGGTGGTCTTTGCTTTCCAGTGCAGAATAGCAGAGCAGAATTGTAAACTGTGGGAGAGTGTCCATCAACATCAGAGACAGAAGCAGTTATTAGATGTGTCAGAAGGATGGAGCACTTGAAATCCATCCTGTGGGTATTTCTGTTTGCTTAACTCAGGCAGTGGTACCAGTTCGTTTTGTTATAAAGAGATAGTTTTGAACTTTAGTTTGCTGCAGAGTTTTTTCATTTTGTGCAGAACTCATTCCTTTGTGCTTTTTAAGATTTCTAATGTTTTTGAGGATGTTGCAAGATGCAATTTTGGTTCCAATGGAACATAACTAGAAAAATAGTAGAAGTTTCCAGTAATATAAAACTAGGAAGGCTTGAAAACTCATGCTCAAGGGACTGTATTTCAAAATTCATATTTAAATCTTTTGTATTTAAAGTAAGTAGCTTCTTTTGCTAAGCTGGGAAGCTGGTTAAAATAGAGCTGAGGGAGATTTAGAGTTTTTTGTCCGCAGCAAATACTGTAAGTTCAAAATTTATTTCCCATTCAAGAACAAGGCAAAGCCTGAACTGCAAGAAATTCTTTCCAAAATGAAATGTATGTGAAGGATCACTTACTTCAAAATCAATTTCTAAAAGGTGATTTTGAATGTAAATCCAAAATGTCCTTCTTTCAAAACTTTTCAACCTTCCTGAAAGAAAATAGGATGTACTACACATTTTTATAACTGTGTTTTATTACTTTCAGTGAATTGGCATTGGCTGCTAGAAAAAGAGGCTTTCAAAATAAGCTTTCTAGCTTGTTCCACCTAAAAACCAGAAAACAGCATTGAGAATGAAAGTATTAAATGATGTGGCATATTTCACATCATGATAAAGTCATATGAGGAGAGGCTGAGGGAACTGGGTATATTTAGTTTGGAGAAGAGGAGGCTGAGGGGGACCTTATTGCCCTCTACAGCTACGCTCTGCAGAGAGGAGGGTGTTGGCCTCTTCTCCCAAGTGATTAATGACAGGACCAGAGGATATGGTCTAAAGTTGTGGCAGGGGAAGATTAGATTTACTGAGAGAGTGGTCAGGCACTGGAACAGCCTGCACATGGAGGTGGTGGAGTCGCCATCCCTGGACGTATTTAATAAATGTGTAGATGTGGCATTAAAGTGTGTGCTCTAGTGCCAGGGACTATTGGTTCCTGTCTGTCCATCTCTCTGTCCGTGGGAGGGTGTGGTGTGTTTTGGGGTTTTTTTTCCCCCCTTGTTTTTTTTTGTGGTTGGACTCTGTGATCACAAAGGTCCCTTCCAACCATGAAGATTTTGTGATTCTATGTTTTTATCTGCCCATTTTTTATTAGAATTACATATCTAAATTGAGTTTTTACCTAACCCCTCGCTCAACCCCTCATGTACATTTCTGAACTTCTTATGCTATTTGGGAAGTACAAAGGAAAGGATGGGAGCATCCATTTCTTTAATTATATCATGCAACATTCTTTGATGATAGTAATTTACTGGAGTTTGTTTTGTTTTAATAGGTGTAACTTAAGAGGAGCTTGATCCTGGCTGTTGGAAGAGTAGTGTGAAGAGCTGAGAACAGTAAGTTGAACAATAAGGTTGAAGTTCCCGTATGGATAAGGAGAGGAGGAAATAAAAGTCCTACCCTTCTTCCCAGTTTCTCTAAGGAGTGTACCTGACGCGATAGTTTCACAACTGGCTTGCACAATATATTTCTGCTGGCCAAGGGGACAGGCTGTCATCTGACAGAACTTGGGACTATCTGTGTCCTTCCCTACTCCTCGTTTGTATCAGTGTTAATGTTTGTGCAATTGTACAAGGAGTCTAGTGAATTTGCAGACTGAATGAAGACTAACCTTGCTAAAGTATTTTATGTGAAGGCAGGGGGTAAAAGCAGAATAGCCTTTTTTACTAGAAACAGACAGTTCAAGCCAAGATGCAGACACAACTTCAGAGATAAATAACTTTTAAATCACCTTTATGTTTAGTCGCCATGTTTATGTATACCTCTGAACTATCTATCACCATGTCCCTGGAAAGTTTCTTGCTGCCCTTTAGGAAAAAGGAATGGAAGATGTTCTGTCTGGCATGGTGTTTCACAACTATGTGTAGTTAGCAACATGTCAACTTTTCAGGCAAAATTAACTGGGTGTTACATTTATGGCAAAGTAATCTTGCTGTATTTGGCATGATATATCATTGTAGTCTGCTGTTCAGTATGGTCCCTAGGAATTTTATCATCTATTTTTTACCACAATTTTTGCAAATCACAAAGGTTCATTGTGTCACATTTTTCACACTTTTATTATCAGCCAAATTAAGTTTAGTTTAAATTTCTGAATAAATAATCATTAACATGCTTTCACTAGAAAAATAGACTTAGTTTTTGTATAGACAGGAATGACATCTCAGTCCTCCATAAAAAGTACTAATATTAGAGAAACATGACTAAGAATTCAGAAAACTTTCTGATACTCAACTTCAGAAAACTGCTTAGTCCCCGGATCTTGTTAGGATTGATTCTATGCTTACTGGATGCAGTGTGAAAGCTAACAATAATTACAGTAGAGAAGAATTAGGACCATTCAGTATTTATAGATACATTTGATATGCGAAGAATCACACATAGATCTTCTGTACTCCCTTTCTGCAATGTGGCAGCATCAAATGAATTATTTTCCTGTATTCTTGTAGAAGAATACATTACCTTGCCTGGACTGACTCCATTAGTTAGATTCTGCAGCCTCATTTGGTGCTGTGAGCTGGGTTTTTCCCCCCTCTCAAAATTAAAATATCACTCTAATATTTAAAATACATTTTCTCCTCTACACTACAAGTCCATCTATTTTTGTTCTGTCCTAATGAGAGACTAGATCTTTATCCTTTATGATACATAATTTCCTGTGTATTTATAACTAGAAATATATTTTGCTCTATTTAGATCTGAGAAGAGCGTGTTTATCCTTCAAATTAGCATTGTTATAGTTTTGGAGAAACCACTGCAAAGAGAGCTGAATTACTTGCCAAACCCCCACACTGCAGATCAGTGACAAAGCTGAACATAGAGCCTAGGTAATTTGATTCTTGTACTATAATCCTTCAAGTTGGGGCGTTGGTTTTGGTTTGTGTTTTTTTTTTTTTTTTTTTAAAGCATTGCTGTGTCCATTTAAAAATAGTAAAATCTTTCTTTGTAATGCATTATTTTATTCCAACCATTTTTTGGTCTGTCTACTATGAACTCTGAAATGCATCTCAATGAGGCATTTAACAGCAGGCTCTGTATCAGCCAATAGCTTTCTTGTCAAGACTTATGACAAAACTCATTCTCAGTGCAAATCTCTCTCATGGTCTGCACAGATGCCCATCAGCACCAATGGGAACATTGTGTGCTGAGTGAGAGTGGAATGTGTAATGGAGATCTGCAGCACCCACTGGTGCTGAATTTTCAGGTCTATATGAGTTGACCTTACCGTGTACACTTCACAACAGATGCACAGCCCGTTGTTCTTTGTGAAAGTATGTGTGATGTCTAGCAGAGCAGGCCTGATCATAGGAGCTCCTGTTAATGCTATGCACTGGGGTCTGTTAGAAGGAAAAAAGAGTTTGTATTTAATTAGGTAACATACTTATTCAGAATTAGCTATTCTACTGTTCACTGGAAATCTTACCTGAAGTTTTTCACATGATCTTCCACTGCAGATAATGCCAGAGCGCTGTCTAAGGCATTAATATAGTAAAGAGCCTGTGTAGAAGACCCCCAATTTACTTCTGCATATAATAAAGACAAATAATGCATGTTAAACCATAGACTTTTTCCTGTTTCATGTTGCAAAGGTCAGCAATCCTGTGATCTGTGAGCCAAAGCAGGGTATATTCCCTCGTGCTTCAAAGATACAGAGAGATAGGAAACAGCTTTCCAGACTGAGATCTACATGAATGCCCATCAAGCCCTGTTATGCCACGATACAAAGCTACTACCTGGTGCAAGTAAGTGTAGAGCTCTTCTTCTCTAAGGAATATTAGTCTTTTCTGAATCCTTCTGTTGCTGGTAAATAAGTGCTAAACAAAAGTCATTCTTTTAGACAGCAGGAGATACATAGCTTTAGTACAGTGTCTTCAGTGAATTTAACCAAGCTTTAAGCTGCTACTTTGCAGCAAGGACACTGGCAATGGGTAGGAATGGGTAGAAATCATAGAATCATAGAATGGTTTGGGTTGGACCCAAAAGATCTCATCTAGTTCCACCCCTTCTGCCATGTGTAGGGAGACTCACCACTAGACCAGGTTACTCAAAACCCCATCCAGCCTGGCCTAGAACACCTCCAGGGATGGGGCATCCACAAGTTCTCTGGCCTACCTGTTCCTGTGTCTCACCCACCCTCACAATAAAGAATTTCTTCCTGATACCTAATCTAAATCTCCCCTCTTTCAGTTTAAAACCATTACTTCTCATCCTATGATTCTATCACTACACTCCCTGATAAAAAATCCCTACCCATCTTTCCTGTAGGCCCCCTTTACGTACTGTAAGGCTGCTATAATCATCAAATGCTCTTGACAGCTGTCTTGTAAGAAGTGCAATCTCTTACAGCTGATGATATTTACTAGAAGAGAAGGACAGACCACCCCAGAGGGCATGAGAGCACAGATAGGGAAGACACATGACAGCACAGCAATATACACAGAACAGAATAATACATGCTCAGACCAGGTGTTGCTATTCTGAGCTATCTCCAGTGAAAGCACATCTTCTGCTGGGAAACTTGTCTCTCTTATCTGTATTATTTTTTTCTACTGGAATCTGGATCTGGGTTAGTTTTGTCCTAGATGTGAATAACCAGACTGTGTGGTCTTATACTGGTGCTGTATTGTATTCCTGTACAGATATCTGAGGCCAGCTCCTATGATTTACTGAGCTACTAAGGAGTTTTTTCAGCAGTAAAGTGTGCACATCTTTCTTGATTTACTGCGGAATTGTAGGGAGGTGCTGAAGAATGATCAGTTCAAGAGTAACTCAGCTTGCATTTTTGTTTGTATAATGGGCAGCAGGTTTACATTTTGAGTGAGGATCCCAGATGAGTCAGCTAAGAGCACAGCAAAATTCAGGTAAGGTTTTGTTTGTGGATGGAAAAAAAATATGAGTCATATTGAAGGAAAACCCCAAATATATTAAAGACATGGTGGGAATAAACTGGTGTGCTGAAATGTTTACACAAAGCCTGCAACTGTACTTGAAGTGCTTGTTAAACAGGCAAAAAATCACAAGACTATCATCTTAATCTATATTATGTAAAGTGGGATTTAATGGGATGCTCCAATTTTCCCTCTAAAGAAAGGTATTAGAAAAAAAGTAACATCTAATTCTGTAAAAGCAGAATTAATTCCTGTACAATCCAGTCTGGCTGCATAACATATACACAAAATAATAGTGTTTTGTGGTCTTACCTGGTTTCTTATATGTTACATAAATATATAGAAAGAACTCAATGGCATAAGTGATGAGAGCTGCCCACCAGTTGATGACAAACATGACACCACAGCACAACAGGGCTCCAAAAAGTGACACCCACATGTTATAATATCTGAATGCAGGTCTCCAACCTATTTAAAGAGAAATGAGGAAATCGGAAGAGCATAAATACATTGATCAAATGATGGTCCATTGATTTTGTGCAAACACATTGCAATTTGGTTTAGGTTCTGTTGGCAGGGGTGGAAGTGATATGTGCAAATTGTTAGGTATCATGGGATCAACAGATACTTTCAGGTGTTGGCTGATTTCTATATGTATAGAGTACTAGGTCTTACAAGCCTTTTACTGCAAACCCTTTCCTTCTGTTTTGTTTAGCCTTGCTTTGAGTAACCATTATGTTTATATGTATTTTTGCCAAACTAAAGCTCACTGGTTCAGAGCAAGAAATTGATTTTCCTCTAATTCCAGTTAATGGGCTGCTGTGTCCTTTTGATGTATGTACATAGAACTTATTAATGGGAGCTAAACACTTGCTGAGAGGAGAGTTTATCCCAATACTGTAAGTGCACCTGTCTTAAAATTGGAAGTTGCTTTGCTTCACTGCAGAAAAATAAAATAATTTGCAAATGACTTTAAAAAGATATTATTCCTGCTGCTTTTCAGCTGCAGTACTAAATCCATCCCCTGCTAGCAATTAAAATGATGAGGCAAGCAGTGAGCCTTCATGGTTTGTAGGTCTCTGCCAGCTGTTCCACAGAGCAGACTCTTTGGAGAGGGGGAAAACATGGAAGATACAAGGAGAGGCTGAGCAGCCCTATCTTGGATCATCTGTGTAGTGAGGGAATGGGAAGGTCTTGCTGTGAAGAAATTTGCTGTCCTGCAGCCTTGCAGTTATGATAATCTGTCACTGTGGTTTGGCAGAAATTAACTGGAGGAAATGAGAAAAAAAAAATGGCTGCAGTTTTCTCTGAAATGTTAAGTAGTGGCAGCGTAGAGTCAGATGCACACACATGAAGTCTATGGAGGTAATTTTTACTCAGCTCCAAGGCCACCTAGAGCAGATCTGCATTTGTTCAGCTGCGCAGGTGATTAGCAGAAGTGCTCATCTTTTCTGCCCTCTGAACAAATGGCACCATGCAGATCTATAGGAAGGAAGTTGATGTAAGCATTTATGTCACTACTGCAGTTTCTTCACACTGGAAATCACAAATGTGTTCCTCACTCCTTGAATTGAATAATTGATTCACAGTGGCAGGAAATTGTCTTTCCTGTGTGCCAAAACCAGTGCTGCTCAGCTGATTAACTTTAGTCCTCAAGGTGTCACCCCTTCAATCATGAAGATGATGAGAATTATTCTGCTGTAGCCATGCACAAGCCTGAAAGCCAGCATGTTCCTTTGCTGCACAAACGTAGAGAGGGGCTGAAGTTACCCTTGAATTTTACCCTACAATTCTGGTGCTAGGCACTGCTGATGCTGTTTGGCGGACCTGGTGTTGCTCTACATGTTCCTTTCCAGGCACTATCATTTCTAGACAAATTACTGTTCTTATGAACTTTCCTGTAAATGACACTAGATTTGGAGGAGAAGGGTATGACAGTTCCCCACTATACCTTGCTTACTTTATGTGGCTGGAGATGGCATAGGCTTTTATCCACCCATGTTGTATGATAGCGAGGGGGGAAAAAAGCCACCCTGAGGAGGAGCTTTTCTGCTCTAGTGGGCTCCACCAAAGTCTTTTTCATCCTGTACAACTGTAGGGAGCGTAAGGACTAGAGCCATTATTTTTATCTTTTAGAGATAAATATGTCATCATATTCAATAAGAGTGGTAAAACTTCAGATCACATAGCTTAGATATTTTACAGTTATTGCAGCTTTCTCTGACATACAGTCAAAAACTGGCTGAGATCAGACTATGAAACCCACATTTAAATTACTCGTGAATGCAGACTCACCTGGAGATTTTGCATATGAGGCATGAAAGCAGGAGAAATTAATCAAAGCATATGAAGCCAGGAAGAAATTGGAGATGATGGGAGCAATGGTGTTCAGTTCAGCTGCAAGACACACATGCACAAGTCAGACATAGGTGCCAGTTTCCTAGATTGTTGGATAGCTTTTTCCTGACACTGCATTAATTCTGGATGCTGTCTGAATTTGTCATCCAGAGAGAGCTGGGGTATTTTCCTGGGGTGCTAATTTAAGGCCACCTTGTATAACTTCATTCATATTAAGTAGTGTTTGCTGATACCGATTTCAATAATGTTATGTTCTTTACAAGCTTATATTTGATGCTGTGATTCTGCAGACTGGCTCTTAAACATTTAGATCTGGTGTAAATTTCAGAATTTTAAAAACATAATTGAGAGGACAGATGCATTTCACAAAAGATGTATAGTTAAAGCTTACTATGATGCTTTTTAAATGGCAATCAGAATTCTCTCTTCTAAACTTTCCATTTACTCATTGTCACAGAGTTTGAATTTCAAATATTGGAAAAACTAATTTAAAAATCACCACGCTCCTAAATATGGTAGCTGGGAGTTTCTACCACCAACACTGGGAAACTGGGATTTGCTTTGGAGCTGACTCTGAGGAAGGCTTAGCAGAGTAGGCTTCCTAATTACCTCAGAGCTAGGTGCAATATAAACTAGAAAACTATTTTCAAAGTTGGTGGCTTTGCCTTAATTGATATAGTTCTAAGCACTGCCCTCTTCCAGTGGAGTGAACAGGAATTGCACCCACTCTGCATCTTAGAAAATGAGGCTGTGGTGGCGTTGAGATGTTACTAGAGTCCCTAATGGTTTATTTTTGCCTTCTTCAAGAATAATGGAATTTCTACCAGGGCTCTGAGTGTGCTGAGGCTTGAGTTGGATCTTACCTGACTGGAAGTTTTTCTTACCATAATCAGAATATTGGTTTATATAATGTCAAAACGTGAGATTATAGCAGTTGAATAACAATATACAAACCAATCAAAATGAACGCCATAGCAATCAGAAAAGTGAGAACATATCCCCTGATGGGCTCGTTGTTTTTTCCGTATCCTTTGGCAAAGAAGTGGAGCCCTTTGTAGATGTTGTCCTTGCAAAGAGCCTGGTAGACAAATCAGAACTTAATTTGGTTAAGCAGTGCTTTCTTGCATCAGAAGTGCATCAGAAGGGTCTGTGAGTGACAGCTTGCTAGGGTTTTGCTAAACAAAAAATAAATCTAACGTAGTAATTCAAGTAGATCTACTGCTAGGCATGTAAATATTCAAATAAGGTGATAAGCCAATAGCTTACTGTGTTATATATTGGGAGAACAGAATCACAGGCATATAATACAGTACTTTAAAAAAGATTAACTGAACAACTAAATAGACTCTAAATTGGAGGAAACTGAAGCAAAGATCAGTGGCTTGGTGTAAGTTGTACAGGTTATCTTCCTGTTCCCATTCTGTCCACACTGCTGCTGCCCAGGCAGCTTCTGGACAGCCTGTTTGAGCACACCTGCTAGCACCTGAATCTTACAGTCCTGAGAGCATATTCCTGACACTCCTGTGCTTATAGGGTGGCTTTCTGTAAGGAGATAGGAGTGGTCCCAAAATTAGCCTTGAAGCAATCTGTAACAGGCACATGTGTATCCCCTGCTCCTGCAGCAAAGCTGAACTCTGACCAAAGGAACATTATTACCCTTGTATGAGCGTGATGAGACCTGCCTGTTTCTGTTGGAAAACATTCTACATACTGTTTTCCCTGCCTCTTCCACGTTGTGTCAGTGTTGTTAAAACATGTATCACATTTAGCACATAGACTTCAACTAAATTTCATGTCTTTAAAGTAAAACGGAGTATAAGAAAATTGATGGTTTAATTTTACCTGGAAAACTTTAGGTGCACTGACAAGAGATGCTAGAGCTGATGACAGAGTAGCAGAAAAGATGCCAGCTGTAATGAGAGGACCAAAGCCAGACACCATGCTCATCACCTTTAGGGAAAGAAAAAAAAGGAAAAAAGAATAGTCAGCCTTGCATTTGGGTGCACTTTTTGATCACAGACCCATTTAAGTACTCTGTTTCTACATGTCTCTGCTTTTCACAGTTCTAAATTCAATATACTACAAACGAACTGTGAAGTAGGGAGATACTATTATTCCTGCTTTAGCAAAAAGCAATGGAGGTGTAGCCAAATTTTTATACAAGTATGCACCTGTCTGCTGAGGCAGATGAGTACTCTGAAATTTTCTCACCTCCTTTACTAACTGATTGCTAAAAGTAACAGCCTCTACTTGATGGGTAAGTAGCTTGCAGCAAGAAAATAAAATGGAAACAGCAGGAAAAAATACCGAAGTACAAAATGTGGTTGAAGGCACTTTCTTTAGTTTGGGATGGTTTGTTTGGTTTTTTTCCTAATTATCTCATACAGCTAAAAGAGAGAGAAAATGTGCTGGCCTTAGCCACCAGACAAGGAAGCTAAAAGATGAAGTGGACATGAAGAAGATGTGATTGTCAGGTGCTTTTTGGTGTACAGGAAGTATTCCAGGAAGAAAGCAGTTAATTCTGGAGATTTGTCAAATTCTGACTTTACTCTGGCAAATATAAATGCAAGAAATTAAAAGTATTTATGGCTGCAGCGAGGTCACTGATTTTAAGGGTTGCCCTGAGTTGCAGCTGAACTGAAGTGGGAATGAAGATGGGAAATGATTGAGAAAGGAAGGAAAAGTAGTCTGTGACAGGGACAGCATATCTCTGCCCTGTCATTTAGCAGAGCTAGCTGGGAAAAAAGCAAGTGACTTTAAAAGCTACAAATGGCTAGTTGAAAAAGCAGGTGCAGGTGGGTGGTGAGCTCCTCTCGCAGGCCATGAAGTGCTGGGGCTGAACAGACACCTGGGCGCCCTGGTTGTCAGGCTGCAGAAGAACTGCTTTACTTTGATGCTTTGCCTAAGCTTTATTTTGAAGAATAAAAATGGCAGGCGGTCTCTCTGTGGCCTAGGAGAAAGACCCTATTACTTCTCACTTGATTTTTCACTTGACTGTTTTTGGATACTCTTTTTTTTTATTTTTAAGAAGTGAGAACTCCATTTTTTTTATACCGTGGCACAAACCTTTAACAGTGACCACAGCACCCCTGAGGTAAAATCACATCCGTGTGTAAAGAGCAATGACATGAGTCACTCATCTGAAGGAGTTCCTGAGGTCTCTGTTACAAAGTCTAGATTTTTAGTTTGGAGATGTTACAGCACATACTGTTCCGTGGCACTTGTTGAAAGAGGAGGTACAGACCTTACTGGAGTGCTGGGAAGACAGTATGAAGGTAATATGGAACGCAGGGGACTCTTCCCTTTTATTAATCCTATAGCATTTAACTTTTTTAGATAAACATGGATGTCCTGTTGCAGTTTGTTGACAGCAAATAATGGTTTTGCATGTTTGTACTTATGTATTCATATATTGCTTATGATTATACATATTATCTCATTAAAACCTGAAAATTATTCATCAGCCCATAATCACATGGCTGACTTGCACATCTGGAAAAATCATAGCCTAGACTGCAGGCAGATGATCCATTGCAGCTCATCCCAGGTACAACTGTATCATTGACGCTCCCAGTAGCATCTCGTACAACACAGGAGGCTGTGGAAACATTGATATATTATTATTTTCTTTCCTTGTGACATCAGAAGAATGTTCTTGCCACTCTTTGACTCTTAATTTGCACACGGTTGGTACAGATGCTGCCTTAGTCTCATTCCAAAAGATCAACATTCCATGTTGGGCAGAGATTACTTCCCTGTATTGTGGCTTAGTTTCTCATGTTGTCTGTAGGCAAATACTTACTTCTGTTATTTTTAAAATAATCAGCCAGTTGACTAATGAGAACTGAGAAAAAAGTAGAGAAACAGATAGAGATCAACAATAAATTAACGACCTCAGAAGTATTTTGGCTGCCTGGGACTGCTTTTACAAGTGCCAGTATTCAAAGAAAGCAGGTCAGTCAGGGTCTTAGGTCTAGGCATACACTCTTTTTTGTTTCAAAAGGACACACAATTGCTTTAGAGAACCAGATCCTCAGCTGTTCAAATTGTCATAACTCTACTGATACTAATGTGGTGAGAAAAACTTTAAATGGGAGAAATCACAATATTTTTTTTAATTTTTATTAATATTAATGCTGTCTTTTCTTATTTGCCACCAGAAATGAGAAGAAACATGGAGTTAATTTAGAGCGCTGATCTCAACATCTTTAGTGGCCAAAATGTAAGTTTATATGGTATCTTCAAATACGTCAAAAACATTGTTATTGAGAGTCTCAAAGTAACCATTATCTATTTAGCAAACTAATATGCAAACAGGAAAAAAAATAGTATTATGCTGAAAAGTAGACAGCTCTGAAGTTGAAATATAGCTATTGCTTGTGAGAACAACGCCTAACACAGATTTATAACAGAAAGTGAAGAATGACTACTTCAACTTTAATTGCAGGGGAAGTTTAGATCCAAATAATGCAATAACCTGAGCTGCAGCTTCAATCAATTATTCTGCCTTTTGCATAAAATACAAGGACCACAAAAGTTAAGAAGACTCGAGATTCATCTCCCAGAGAAGGGAGTACCTCACAGGGCTTTCATGCAGTACTGAGGTATTTGCTCACAAGGAAAAGTGTCATTTACAACATTCTTTCTTACAGTACTATTAAAATAGAAAAATAAAAATATTTTTCTTGAACAGAGATTTATTGTACATATTCCTCCAACACAGTCCACAGCTTTAGTACAGGTCTCATTTTTGCTCTCGTGTCTGTTTTGTTACCTCACATTCCAATATTCTAGAGCACCTACATAGGGCATCTTTAAGACAGGCTTTCTGTCTTTGACATATAACACACAAAAATGTGTGTTACCCTGTTACTCGTGAGTGCTCAGTAAGGCTAGTGACAGCAAGTAGAAGCCGTGTGAAATTCTAATGTGAATGAGGAACAAAAGATCAGCAGATTAATGAGGGGTTCCTTTATTCTTTACTATGCTCGTGTATAGTATAAGCTAGTGGTCTTTGTCACTGAATAATCAAATACAAAAGTAACCATGCAAGTTATATGAAAATCCATCTGCCAATCAGGGACTTTTGTTTCTGCTGATTGCTGTGCTTTTTTTTCCCCCCACTGTTTTTACATACAATAAAATCAAACCAACTATCTCTCTATGTAATAAATCCACAGGATGAAAAAGCAGTGATGTTAATCATTCATTTGCATACCAGTCTTTCAAACTTTTTAAACTGTATAACTGAAGACATGAAGCAGAGTTTCTATACTTACCTACACATACTGCAACACCAATGTAAGCAACTGTTGTAATCAGAATGGCCAGCATTGTTCCTTTGGGTATCGCACCTTGTGGATCCTTAAAACAAAAACAGTGACCCAAAACCACTGTGAGTCATGTGCTGCACTCTGCTTATATTTGCATGCTAGAGAGTCCTGCCATATTGTGATATGAAGATACCTTTAGAGGGTACATTTTTATCACTGAGACCTGCACCATGTCTTACAGATCAGTTCACAACAATATCAACTTTGATCATGCAACTACAAGTAGGAATCCAAAGATCTGCATTATGCATTGTAATTTTAAAGGGGGTTTTAACACTAGTCAAACTTACAATTTAGTGTGTGTGCTAGGAAGCACTCGATGAACTGTCTTCTTAAGTTGGTATAGCAATGTTTTTTTAATTCAAAGATACGTGGAATGCATTTTGTACTTTTATAACTATACTTGTTGCCTGGGGAAAAGACCCAAAATACACATTGGGAATGGGGTGTGAAACATGGATGAATGACTTAACTTTGTTAATAATTAATGTAATTTTTAAATTATATAAGGTTTTATTGATCTGAAAAATAATTGCCAAGTCATTTCAGCTGCATAAGACCCTTTGCCCTCAGATCACAGTAACTAATTTATACAGTCCTGATAGGCATGTCTTAGGTCACTCTTTTGTGGAGTCTCATGCTGCAATCTTAAAAACTGTAACCTTAAATTTTAGGATTAAAGCTTCTTACAGCTTTACCATTTTTAAATTTTTTCAGTAATTAAATGCATATTTAATGTGATGCTTGTACTTTAGGGCCTACTCCAAGACCCAGGAGTCACCAGGACAAGCAGCTGTACAGTAGGCTTTGGACTGGGCCACTACTTGAGTTCGTAACAGCTACAGAAGCACATACGTGTTTGCAGCAAATTCTAAAAGTTTGATCAGTCAACTTTACACTTTTTAAATACTTCTTAGTTTGTCTTTTCGATTTCTGGAGAGGCTGGTTAATTTAATAAGACCTCTCTATTGCATCTAAACATGCTCAGTGGGGAATCTGCCTGGAGGACTTGGTTATAGAAATCCACTTATTGCCAGACTGAAATAACTGCAGAGAGCCAACAGGAGAACTGCTTCACTTGGTCTGCTCAGACTGTTTCAAATAGCTTATGAAAGAAGTGCTGCTGCTTTGGGAGCCTGCAATGTATAGAGACCACTATATATGGCAAAATCTTTGGTTTTGTTTGATAAAAGGATAGAGATTGAGTGAGCCTGATTCAGTCTCAGTGGGCAGAAGTACAACAATTTTTGGTTTTTTAATTAAAAATGGAATCTCATAGATGCTATTAGTGGCTCAGTTGCTACATATTTCTCTTTGTGCTTGGCTTCAAAAGCAGCTCTCTGAAAATGAAGGAGATGAGGCATGCAATTCAGTGTGAGGAAGGGAAACGGAACGGCTCTCAGGGCTGGTAGGATCTGGTGAACTTGTGACTACTGGTGCCAGTACAGAAATAACAGCTCTTTGGTTGAATTCTTAAGGTATATGAGACAATGGGTCTATATAATAAAGGCAAATAACTTCATTTGACATACTGGGGTTATCAAGGTGTGAACCACATCTTTTTGATGACTTTTTTTTTCTTTTTTGTTTTGGGGGGGAATGGGTAGGTGGGGGACTGTTTGGGTTTTTGTTGTTGTTTTTCAGTATTAGATTCCAAGATTTGAGTTGTGGATATCCCTGATGCATTTCTGAAATTCTTGTAATATTATGAAGTATTGCATTGCTCCACATTTACTAGAGATGTTTTACCAAATGCTTTCCTCAGTTTTGAATTACTTCTTCTTTATGTTTAGCTTTAAACACTCTTTGCATTAAATACACTGTGGAAAGTCAGGAAAACTAGAGGGCACTCAAAGTTAAAACTGAATCCCTGTCTCTAATTTACCAGTATGTTTAGATACTGTAAATATTGTCTTGTACAACTGCAAGAGGAGAGTAGGGACTTGACAGAATGGCCACAGCAAGACAACTGGGCACCCTTGGACCTCCTTTTCCTTTCTCTTCAGACTCCTTGCTTCTGTCACAGCTCCAAACCTGTAGCTTTTCCTTTGAACAGCAGTAGTGACACAGGATTGAGACATACTTGCTTTCATTAAATTCTCTGTTTGCTCTGCCCTTGCTATGACCCTGAATAGAAAAAGCTGGTCTCCACTGATTCTTGTGAGTACAAACATAAGTTTTACAGGTATGGTTTTTTCAGATGATGTTAAGAAATTTTGCAAAAGATGAGTGCCAAGAGATACACATGTAATTTTTCTTATGTTGCATGCTGCTAATGGGCCATTAATGATATATTATTACAGGTTATTGAAACATGCTTTTAAATGATATAGCAACCCAAATCTGAATGCAGTAATTTGTGTAAATGGTCATAATGCATTATGAGAGAAAACGTGAACTGATGTTTTTAATAATAAAGCAGGTACTTAAAAGGGAGAGCTTTGCTTCTCAAAATTAGACACGATTTAAAACAATGCAGTGTTGATTCATAGTTTTCTTGTTCTTTTTTCAGCCTACATCTAGGATTATGAAGTTAATGAAATACATACTTTCAGATCTCCTGAGATATTGGCTCCTGCAAGAATGCCAGTGGCAGCTGGGAAAAAAATGGCAAACACCGAGAAAAATCCTTCTCCACTTCTGAAATCTGGTCCAAAGTTTTCTGCAAATATTGATGCTGCAAATATAGGTGAAAATGAAACATACCACCAGGATTTGATTCCAAAGTTACTTAATGAAGGAGGTAAATAAGCTAGTCTTTCACGTCTGGACAACTGGGTTTGACTCTGTCTCATATGATAAGCAAAGTGAATTTGATTTCCTTAGACTAGCCCCCAGTAGGATGTGCTTGTCTGCATCTCAGAGCTACAGAGTCATATTGAAGTGACAGCAGTGTCACTGCAGCACTTGCGCTTAGCTCCGTGTAAAAGTTTGTCTGTGCTCTGCTGATATATAAATGACTCAAGCTGCAGATAACTGTGCTGTCAGCTTCAGCAGCAGAGAGACAGGCTCAGAATTAAAGATGAAATAAATTCCCTTGGTTTGCAAGCTTACTTAAACTCAGACAGAAGATCCTGATCTTGTGACCTTTTCCAGTGGCATCCTTAGTATGAAACCAAACAGAATGCAAACTTACTATTTTATGATAGATAGCAAGGTTACTTGCCTTCGTAATTAAAAAAGCCTCTTGCCTTCTTTTCATTGTTGGTAGGAATGACTGTCCCAATAAAGAAGTTTGCAATAGCAACAAGGAGAACAATTAGAAGAATAACTTGAGCCTATTAACAGAAACAAAAAGATTTGCCTGATGAGTTTAATTTGCATTGACTGTGGAGATGGCTATATAGCAAGTTGTGTGTATGTGGCACATTACTAATATCTGTGGTTTTGAAAATGACAGGAATTGAGATAACTGAATCAGCTAATGACAACAATAGGTAGTTTTTACTAAGGGGATTATTAAATATACAGTTATAATTTAATTTTATGTTAGTTTCTTTATAAGAAAAGGCAAACCAAAACAGCTAATACATTAGTATCAAGTATAAGACATTTTTATATTGTTATAAAATTTGTTTAGTTGCAGTGGGTTGTCACTTAAAGAGTTATAATGTCTAATTGTTTTTCTGTCTTATACAGGTAGTTCTAGTCTCTATCACAGCAGAATGTAAAAATAAGGTTGCTATTCAGGACCTGATTTTGATAGCTGTATTACACCCTCTAAAGTATTTTCATTTGAATTTCCATTCATTTTGAACTTCTTTTTTACAGGTGAAGAAATAGCAGAAATCATTATAGATTAAGAAATGGATGGCAGATAGAGCTCTTCTGCTGAGTAGAGCTTGAGAGAGAGTACAGTGATAAAACCATACATTGTTTTTACTACTGTTTATTCTGTTGAACTGCATCAAAAATAAGGGCAAAAGGGGCACTTACCCTAGGCTCTAAATGATGCCATGAATTATAAAAATCAATATAATCAAGCTGTCTGCAGAACAAAAACTTACTCTTCTCTCTTAAAGGTATGTTTGAGAAGGAGTGTGGAGTAATTGTGCTTTCATTGAATGTAATGATTAAACTGCTATTTCTTTTGGAAACATTAAGTGTAAAATGAAACTGAGTGCTTTTGAAAATTCCCCCTGTTTTATAGCATTCCTCACAGACAAATACTGTATGCTAGTCTAATATACTGCTTGCTTTTATGTCCTTTTAAAGGTTTACCTTGGCTTCCCATTCCATGCCAGCGACAGAGATGCCGAGAAGACATACAACAGTTATGGTACCTATTATTCTGATGTCATTGGACTCATCTACCATCAGTGTATCACTCTCCTGAAAGCAGTAAGAAATGTTATTAGAACCAGTTTTTATCTGCCCAACTGGTGGGATCAGGTAACAAGGTGAAATAGAAAGCAGTGAGCTGTCAAAGTTCCAGAGATTTGTGAGACCAAGGGTTTGTATTCGTGTTCCCGCTGGCTCTTTGTAGTTGGGGTTATTTGGCTGTCTAATTAGATGTCTGTTCCTTTTCTGATTTTAAGTTTCTTGTTGAGAAATGTATGAAATGTATTCATAAAGTAGAAATAACGGAGAAACTCTCTATGGTATGTTTAGACAGACCAGCTTCTTCCCTGCTAAAAATGTCCCTTAGGCTTCAGCTAAAAAGTGTCACCACTTAAGCAAATGTATTATCTAACTAAAAAAATCAAACAAAAACACCTGCAAAACAAAACACACACACACCCCCAAAACAAAACCAAATTAATTTAATCATATATACATGAAACATCTACATTTACCTTAAGAAGTTCTACAACTGTTTCAGCAAATCCAACTACGTACATGGCAACTGCCACCGCATTTGCAAAAGCAAAGATAAGTCCTATAGATCCACCAAACTCTGGGCCTAGACTTCTTGAGATAAGATAGTATGCTCCACCTACAGATAGAAATGATTGTTATTTCAGGACAACTAAATGCTCAGGTTTTGCTCATTTTTCTCACATAAATAATACCACAGGAATCGCTACTTTTAGCCTAACAAACATAATCTGTAGTTGCCCTATATTAAGAGAGAAAACTGATAAAAAAGGGGGATGTGCTTTGTACTGGTTCTGCCTTTGGACTTCTCTATGCCTTTCTGTTGCAGAAATCTTTTTAGGGCATATTAGCATGCAAAACTGGACCTTCAAATAATTTTTCATGATACATAATGCATTAAGACAGAGCAGAGAGAACCACCCTTCCAGACAGGTTCTAACTTACTTAGATCTATTTCAGTGTTAGCGTGAAAGATCATGTTCTGTGGTACATTGTTAAAGCTCCTGCATAGTGATGCAGTGAATCTTTTAATCTTTTTTGCATATCACCATAAATGGAGCATATTGTTTTGTCAGTTAATTATTTAATCTCACTCAATAGTATAATCTCAATATTTAATCTCACGCAATAGTATTTATTGTCAGGAAGTGTTTAAGATTATATGCATTTTAATTTACTGTTGATCTATTGAGAGAGATCACTCTAAATATATTTATTTATTATTGCTTTGCTTATAACCCAGTTATCTCAATTCCATTTTTTTTTTCCCTAATGCAAATCTGCAGATTTTTGTCTTTTTCATGAGATCATATTTACTTACCTCCTCTTACTACTCCATTAGTGCAAATGGCAGACATGGAGATACCTGTTAATGTTGTTACTACTACACTCAGACCAATAACTATGATTCCAAGACCTGAAAGATCCGAAAAAGAAAGTATATGCAAATGTATTCAAATACCTGTTCTGCTTAAATGATGTAGTAAGAACTTGCCATTTTCCACAGAGGTTAGACCAGACCAGTTATAACTTTAAGGCTCTGAAATGCACTAAAATTTTGTTTCATAAAATACCTGACATGCAATTCTCCAGCAAAATTATTTACTCATCTTCAAGGGAGTGGCTGAAATGGAAGTTTTATAAAGAAGGTATTAAGTTGAAGATATCCACTGATCTGCATCAGTCTGTAAAATGAGAGGATGAGATGCCTCATGCTGAGTTTGTCCAAGGATGTCCAACCTGGAATGCTCTGAATAAGAAAGACATGTTGAAACATAACAGAAGAACTCCATGAAAAGCCAGAAGCCATCCCTCGCTCAGCAGTCATCGGGAACGTCTGAAATGTACTTCACAGGCTGAACTGAAATCTGGGATTTATTAAAAATAGCAATTCAAACATGCCATAAATTGTGATTAGAGGTGGCTAGAATTGTTACCTTCCAGTTCCTTTAGATGTACCATTTGGTTTATCGTCCCTCTGATTTGTCTCATGTGAAAATAATACAAAAAGACCTTTTGGGGCTTGAAAGCATTAGTAACCCTAAGATTTTTACCTCCACGGACAAACCCATTAGTTGCTATTGCAGAAGTTGACAACCCAGTAATTGAGGTTACCATCGTGGCGAGAAGAATTATGATTACTCCAAGACCTGTCAGTAATAAGAAGATAAAATATTTTACTCATGTTCCATGATTCCTACAAATCATTCTCGCTTTAAATTGAATTTTCAGGCCAGAATCAGAGCAATAAACTGAAAAGATGGTTTGTTGACCACTTGCAGTTTGCAGACCATTTCCAAGGAGTGCATGTCATAGTAGTAAATTATTCCCATCAGTCTTCAAGCAGTGATTCTTTCTGGTAGAAGTACCCTAGCCAGAAGCTGTCGTGATTTTCAAAGGCTGGAGGAAATGAGCAAAAAGTGTCCCTTGGCATAGATGTTTATATCTGCCTGTAATTTACATCCTGGCTGTTTATGTGAAGAGATTGATGCATTAACCAGAGGTCTTGTAAGAATGCTGCTGTCTTTCATCAGTTAATTAAATATTGAATCAGAGAAAGAACGACTGTATAATTTCATAGTGCACCAGGACAAAGAGTCTGTCAGGTAGAGAGACAATTTTTGAGTGCAAGCCTTCTATATCCTTACTGGCCAAACTGTCAAGTGTGCTGTGCTTCCACACTCTCTCCTCATCTCTCTCTTTCCATGCAAAAAGTAGTTTTACTCTCATGCAAGAAAAACATTTGAAAACAGAAATATCACTTTTAGATGCCATTTACTTTTACAGGTGACCTGTTATGTATAATCTAGAGAATTTAGAATATAATTTTTTTCCAGCTGATATCACAAAATTATATAACTAAGCAGAAATAATCAAACGTGAAGATCAGTGATAGGTGATTAGCTATGGTGAACTGGGTTTCAGTTTGAGTAAGACTCTGAAATCTGAATATGTTTCCAGTCTTTGTCTGTATGGTCGGGTTTCTGCTAACTTTGTGAAACTGCTAGAAACCAGAAACTATGTGAGTAGGAGGTGCCTAGTATGATCAGAATCATAGAAACATTGTTGGAAATTACTTCTGGTTTGTTGCTCAGTCTCGCAGTCATAGCAGAACTCTTGCCAACACAGGATTAAATCAATGGTGGCTTTGGGTAGCTGGGTCTTGGAAACCTCCATGGACAAAGATTACATGTTCTAGGGCTAGGCTACCTCCCCAGTGAGAAAGTTTTTCTTTGTGTACAAACTGGACCTCCCAAGCTACAATTGTGGCCATTGCTTCTGGTCTGTTTTCTGGAACTACCAAAAAGAGTTTGGCTCTGTGGTTACAGAATACTTTCTTGTTTCAAGTCAGGTGAAGAAATGAAATCACATTTTTCTCTCATCTTTATTACTTCTATTCCCATGTCTGTCTATGAGAACAGGGAAAAACAACGGGGAAAAAAAAAGAACAATTATAATTTGGTGCCAAACATGGAATCAATTCCTAGTTTTAGCTGAACTTGTTAATGCTTATGCATTGGGGGAGGGATAAGGAACTGGCTGGATGGTTACATCAAAAGAAGCGTGGCCAGCAGGTCACGGGAGGTGATTCTACCCCTCTGCTCTACTCTTGTGAGACCCTACGAGTACTGCGGAGTACTGTGTCCAGCTCTGAAGTTCTCAACACAAGAAGGCCATGGACCCTGTTGGAATGGGTCCAGTGGAGTGCCATGAAAATGATCAGATGGCTGGAGCACCTCTCATGAAGACAGGCTGAGAGAGTTGGGGTTGTTCAGCCTGGAATAGAGAAGGCTCTGGGGAGATCTTGTAATGGCCTTCCAATACCTGAAGGAGAGATTGGGAGGGACTCTTTATCAGGGAGTGTAGCAGTAGGAGGGGTAATGGTTTTAAACTGAAAGAGGGGAGATTTAGATTAGATATCAGGAAGATGTTATTTCCTGTGAGGGTGGTGAAGCACTGGAACAGGATGCCCAGGAAAGTTGTGGATGCCCCATCCCTGGAAGTGTTCAAGGCCAGGCTGGATGGGGTTTTGAGCAACCTGGTCTGGTGGGAGGTGTCCCTGCCCATGTCAGGGGGGTTGGAACTGGATGATCTTTAAGGTCCCTTCCAACTCTAACCATTCTATGATCCTGTGATAATAGGTGGAAATAAAGATAATGCACTGCTTGTAGCAATATTTATTGATGAGGGCTTGTCCAAGTTGAAACTTGGATCCTACAACTGACATCCAGCTAGAAGTACTGCAGACATATTGATTTATCTGCTGTATTTGTACCTCCTGACTTCCAGATCAGATTCCTGACTTCAGTTCATACTGGATGGTTACAGACATCCAATCCCTGAATGAATGTTCTTCGTTCCTTAAATTATAGCCATGTTATCACAATCCTTTAAGATATAGTAATGTAATGTGTGAGGTATAAATAATATATAACATAGTGTAGAATATTTAAAGTGATTTGAGCCTCTAAATCTTATTGATGTCTGAACTCTTATTATAACTAGTCATGCATCTATTTTGTATGCAGGTCATCTAAAAAAAATCCAAACGGTCATTGGTTTTGGTTAGCTCCTGTTACATTGAAGGATATTGTTAAGCCCTGCAAATCTTGTAAGAAGTGGCTGAATATGACTTTTAATAATCTGTTAACTCTTAAATTGAATGTTAGCCATATTATTAAACATTCTTAACATTCTTAAAGTGGTTTTAAAATTATTTGGTAAGTGCATGTGCATCCTAAGGTGTATTTTTTCTAGGATTTTCTATTGCATTTCACAGTCTGTGTTGTTAAAATGTATATGATAAATAGGGTCAGATATTTTGATAATTTGATGAGTAATACCTGCTTGTTAATTGAAAAAAATATTAACATTTAAGAAGAACAGTGCATTAAAAAGTCACTCAACTGAAACATTGTAATGCAACATAATGTAACATAATTGCAATATTCAGGGCCAGATTTTCAGTTAACTTAAACTTGGTGATTTTCCATGCCTTTGGCTAACCATTCCATGTATAAGTACAAGTACAGACTTTGGAGAGTCCTTAGATCTAGTTTTGGAATATCAGAAACATCAGACTAGTTTTGGTCCTGGAACCTTGTCAGGACGATACTGTCCTTTATTTCACAGCTGATGATAAACAGATAACCTGGTTGGAACATTATTTTTATCCCCCGTAAGGACTTTTTCCCAAGACAGCCTATCAGGATATGGAAGTAACTGGGTTTTCTCTCTTGCCCTCTAATGATGGGGATATAAATGGTGCCCAGATGGTGGTTTAACTGACTCATTTAATTTCCATGTTAGTAGCCATACCCAGTGAAATCCCCGAGCCTCGGTGATGATGAGCTTCCATCACTGTTCTCCTTAAGCAGCTTGGCTAGGGACTTAGAGCTCATTGCTTATAAGACATTCAGAAAATGCATTGCGAAAATATTCAAACGGAATATGATGTCTCATTTTCAGAAGTAAAACTAACCTCCTTACATCAGGCACACAATTTTAAAAAGCAGCAGCAGAGCCATAAACCATAAGAAAGGAGGGTCTGCCTATCAAGGAATTAAAATTGTAAAATTAAATGTGAAAGCAGAAAGGCTGTAACTGTTGTTGGTGAAAATTAATGTTAAAATCTGATTAAAGTTTAGATTGAAAACCAGGCATATGGCTGCTAAGTAAGTTGTTCTAAAATGAATTACTCTTGCCTATGGCTATTCTCACACCTCAAAACAAAGTAATACTTCTTGATGATCTCAATAAGTTACTAAACTGCCCTTAAAAACTAATTTTGCATGAAACCCTGGAGCAAAGTCTTGGAGTATTAAGATGCAGAATTTTCATGGCGAGGCATATACTTATGAGTGCCTTGGGCTGTAGGCTCTCATTTGGTATGCATCATAAAATCCACAAGCACCCCTTTGTCAGGCACAGTGCTAGAGCCACGCGCAAAAGTAGGTAAAGTTCTTCCGCTTAGTTCTGGAACTTTTATTGTTTGGGGGTTTTTTCCTGCCTGTGTCTCTGTAAGTTTGTGGGTAGACTTCTTTCTTAATAAGCTTGTCATTTGTTTCTCTTTGTTTTTAAAAAAGCTCAGCCTTGCTCAATTGAAACTTCTGTGAAGTTACTATATTTTGTTGGAAATGAGACTTTAACTACGCAAAATTTTGGAGATGTTTTCATTTGGTGTTTCATCTCACTTCCATTAAGAAGGAAGTGAACGGTATTTGTATTCTAAATTTGAGCCACTGAATTTTATCCCAGATCAGGAGTTCACATTTCTGTGCTTCCCCAGAGCAGCAGCAGCTCAAAAAGGGAAGTCGTACCACACAAAAGCTACTGATACGTTGCACCTTACTGAGCTGCTTCTAGTTGCTGGAGATTCTTGCAACGTTGTGGGCCCTTTCCTCTCTCATTGAACACTCAACAACATGCTGGACGGAGGCCTTGAGGCCCAGTCTCCCAGGGACCTGGGATTTGGATTGATTAAATTGGGCAATGAAGAAGCAAAGATACAGCACACAGTGAAGTGGACTTAGTTAACTTACATGAAAGATGTGGCAGAGTTTTTAAAACTTAGCGTTTCATAGTGCACTAGTATCTGGTGCTGTTCTATAGTTAAAAATAACAAAATCCTGGTGAGATGAGACCTTCCAGTTGTGTTTTCATCTATGCAGAGAAGTGTGAAGAAGCGTTGTTTTTAATATGTAGATGACAAGGTTTGGGATTCACAGATAAGCAAAGTGTGAACTCTTAAAGGTTAACTCTCTGCGCGCATATTAGAAATTGGCCCGAGTCATGCAGTTTACATCTGTTACAGGATCTAAGTACAAATTTCACCAAAGCTTAGAAATATTCAAATGTGATGATCATATGCGTAGTTAACAGATCTATGCCTCTAAGCAGTAATTTGGCTGCGAGTCTGGAAAATTCCAATAGTTTGGAGGATTAACATCTTTTACCCTGGCAAGCATTTGAAAACATTATTTAGTTCAACATGCAAATGCACATCTCAGATTATATATTAATCATGATCATGTATAGTTTATCTTTTTATCCCTTTCACTGTTGAAAATGATATTAAATAAGATACGTACCAATTCCTGCTTGACCTACAATCCAGGAAAGTCGAATAAAAAGCATCACACCCCATATATTAAGCATACATCTTACCTAGGTTTTAAACAAAAAACCACTGCATTAGTACAATGTTGAAAGTAGTGTTAACAACCAAAAGGGTGACAGTGTATGTTGCAGGCTTTTGGAAAGCACCCTAAACATCCCCTTTCTTACTTCTGAAAGACCTTAGTGTTGCAGAACTCATCTTAACGATTATTTTCTTTTAAATTGTAGAAATGCAGATAAATTTCTCACCAGCACACCCTTCACCCATCCAAACTTGACAAGTCCTGTTTTGTTTTCTTCTTCCTTGCTGGCTGCTGTCTCATCTCCAGCGGTGCTTTCTCCATTAGCCACTCTCTCCACTGAGCCGGTGCTCACAGCTATGTTCTGAAGGATCACACAGAAAACAAACACATTTTTGTGTCAAGTGGAAGACACCTGGCTGCATGAGAGAGACATGAAATAAAGGAATTCCAAAGAAGATCAGGTTTTTACTGTCTCTGGAGTGGAGTGCAATATTCTGCTCGCACCAGGCATCAGCAGGTGGGCTTGCTAACAGTGAGAAAAGATGAAAGAATTACTAAAGCCGAGTAAAAACATTATTATCTGGTACTAGATTTTTTTTTTATTGTAAACTGTATTCGACATACATGTTGTGTTGATGTGTTAGTACAGCATCTGACATAATGAGGGTCTTCTGGTTGGCCTCTACATTCTGCTTCAACCATTTATGAATAATGTTAAGTGTAGAAACAGCGATAATTGCTTGCTAGTGAAGAGACCTAGCTGAGTGCTGTATGGCAAAGTTATCTGATGAACTCTGCTGTTTTCTGTGGAATTAAGTACGAACATAATTGCAGCAGCAAATGGGTAACATATTTTGAGAACAGTCAGAGAAATACTAGTGAAATGTAGTAAATAATGCAGTAAATGACTAATCTTTTCTGTGCTTTAGGCACCTCTGGTAAAACCATAGTAGATAGGATTAGGAATTGCCGTATTTGTGATGTAAACAGAATAAATAGCCCAGAATTTTAGATTGTTTACATCCAGTTAGACATAAATCTGTATTTTATCTCTTCAGCTCCTCTGTCCTAGAATGTTTGAGGCAATTTCGCATCACGGTATGTTTCTTTTGGCTTGAACAGGAATTAGTCACGGTACTGAGGTTTGTGCTCATCACTGCTGCTTTGTTTTCTTTGATTTTTTTTTTTTTATACAAAGTTCTGACTGGTTTTGCAGGGAGTTGACATTAGGTTAACTATTGCTAGATGTTGTCTGGGTCCTCTGCAAAGACCTTCAGGAAGGACCATGTATCTTGCCATAGCCTGACAGAGGGTCAGGAGTGTTTGTTGCTTCTGAAGAGGAATCAAGATGCTTTCGGGGTTTGGAGAGGGGTGAAGGCATTTCCAGATTAACTAAACAGGTCAACATGAGGAAACATCCATGCATCTGTGAAACACATGAAGTTTTTAAATTTTGCTTAAGCTTCAAGGCAGTTTCTGTGTTTTATCCATGGACTCAAAAAAACCCCAACAAACTAACAAAACCAGACATAAACACCAACTATATTTGATGTTTATGCTAATGTTTGGCGTCCCCCTCATAGATGGGGGCTCTAGCCACTAGAATGCAAGGTCATAGGATACCTTTGACACAACGAATTCAAGTTTGCACTCACAAATGAGAAATAAGTGGCTGGATAATACATTTCAACATGGATTGAACTTGGTGCCTGTGGCCCTTTTGGCCCTTAGGGAAATTGGAATACAAGATCTATTGAAAGCCTGTGACTTTGAACTCCTGAGCTACTTAGATAATTTTGACAATTCTTACCCTAAAATAATAATGGATGTATTTGTTCAAAATACAGTAAATGATTAAAGTGAGTTAAGGAAGATTAGAAGAATAATATAAGGGTTTTTTTGCTACAGTGGTTAGAATTTCAAAGACAGAAAAAAATAAAAGGGTTTGGTCTTTGTACTTGAAACAAGTTGTTTCCTATGTACTTTGAATTAATTTGTGCTCTCTATGCCATTATCATAAATTATGGCCTTAAACCTTCCATAAATGCATTTTAAATTAGTGTGCTTTAGTGAATGATTGGTTATTTAGAAAGCAGCTGTACCTGTGCTACTCATGCATTAAGGATGTGGAATAAAAGTGACAGAACATTTTTAAAAGCTAACAAAATAAAAAGATAACTGCCTTTAGAAAAAACACAACTTTTTCCTTTCCTTGTTTCAGAACAGTTTAGCCTTTATCTCTCCTGAGGATAAAGATGATGAGCTCATCATGTCTCCATAACAAGTGTGGAAAATAGCCAAGATGAAGAAAGGTTAGATGATTTCTTATGTAGGGTAAATATTGAGCCTGAGTAATTATCACCAGCCATCAGCTGCGAAATAGCACTTAAACTATTTTTTAGGGTTTTAATTGGCATTTTGTGGCTTAATGTGTGCAAAACCTGACACATCTTGCTAAAGAATGACGCACATTTGACTCCAGCAGTGTGGGAACTAGATATTTGAAGTTCCTTTCAGCCTGCCTTACATTCTGACATTTGAAAAATTACATATTAAAAAAGTGTATTAAATATTAATATTTATCTTCTGATGTTAAGCCCAGTATCAAAGCACAATGGGAATGCTTATGTGATGTTTAGAAATCTGAAGTCAAAACGTATGTCACTTCTTATCAGAATCTGGCAATGGCTTTGACAGGACAGTTGTCTTCAACGGTTTGAGTTTCACAAAATGTGGGGATGAGAGGGGTGGGACTGCCCTGGGGGTAAACCCAGATTTTAGTGCTAAAGGAAAAAGGAATAAAGCATCTTCTCCAGAACTGCTTATTAAGCTATTAGTCTAAACCCCTTACACACTCTGTGGCATTTTATCCCCTCCTGAGTGGTGGCTGGAGAGCCTGCTGCACACTGGGGCTGTGCATAGGCACCCTGTCCAGCTGCACACACTGCTCTTGCCTCCTGGTAGGAGCTCGGTGTTTTCATACCATCTTAATTCCCTTCCCTACTAATCTACTCTTCGGTGACCTCGTGTTTGTTTATTCTTCAGAATAAGCTCTGTAAAACCAAAGTGATTTGTCCAAGGTCACAAACTGAGTCCGTGGGACAGCCAGGAATAGACTCCAGCCATGCTAATGGTGGGTCGTTTGTTCCAGAGCTGTGGTTAGAGGCTCCCAGACCAGGGCTGCATCTCACATAAGGACACAGCAGGTTGCCAGTGTAACAAAAATCCCATTACCTCTGACATTTACCTTCCCATTTTGAGGGGCATAAGATTATCCTTCTATAAATTGGATACTGGAAAACATCTGGGAATGATCAAGCTAGATAGTGCTTTTTTTCTCTTTCCTAACAGTCCCAGTCTGTGAAGCTATTTTGGCTTCATTTTATTCTGGGATGTAATCTTCTCTAAGTGAAAGACTTAATAAACCCTCAACAAATTTATCTATTTTCTTTTTAAATGCACAAACCATTGGGAAATGCAACGGCAAAAAACCTGAGTTTTCTGGTAATGGTCAAAACTGAAAATCTCTTAATATGCTAAACTTCATTCAACATTGTGTTCAAAGCCAAAATAGTCTATTTTTCTCCTCTCTGGACACTACCAAAGTAAATTATTTCTACCAGAGAAAGTTTTTTCAGGTCATGGGAATGTGTTTAGTCCCTTGAGTAGCAGCTTACACATCTGAAAATGAGAAGGGTTACCAAATTCATATTCTACCCCTTTCACATCCACTTTGCACTCATTTTTGGAAATAAATTACTACCCAGGTAACCTGTTTCTCCTTTCTATGCAAGCCATTTTATGCGGGTCTGTGGAGACCTTAATTTAAATAAGTCAAGCTAAAACTAGGAAGTTGTCCTAATAAGATCCTAATTTCCTAATGACTATTTTTTTGTTTGATTTCATTACTTTATATTAATCCTTCTTAGGACAGGTAAACTGGAGTTTAGTCCAGCATCCAAAAATCGGATGCTTTTCCAAATTATTCGGACCTGTAAAACTGAATGTAATGGTGATGAGAGCATGTTTTCTCTGGAGATTTCTCATGTCAGTATTGCCCAACACAGAAAATGAATAGGAGGTTTTGTTGCGTATTGACACTTTTAGTCTGAGTTTGACTATTGAGGTGATCTCTCTCTTTCCAGACTTGTCCTGGTAAATCCACAATTAAGAACCTCAAAAAAGGTTGGATTTTAATTCTGTAAGTAGGTGTATCTTGTGTCTCTCCCCTGCTTTTTACAGAGAACTTGAGTATATGGCTTGAGGGGGCAGAGTCTAATTTTACCAAAGTCAGATTAGATCATATTATTCCACTCATATTATATTATCATATTTTATATATTATTATCATATTATTCCACTAATGTTTTGCAGTAGGGTTTTTAATAGTTTAGCTGTTTCAAAGTGCTTAATCTACTTGTTCTTGTCCCTGAAGGTTATCATTACAACTTTCCATGCTATTTATATTGGATGGAGGTGATCTTCCACATAGGGAAATCAAGCCTTAGAAGATCTGTATAGGTGAATAGACAGCAAAGTTCACCTGGCCACCTATAAACCACAGAAGTTAGTAAAAAACTGGTATTTAAGACTACTAACTTCTCAAATTCTTTCCTGTGGAAGTTTAGAATGTATACCCCAATTTATTATACCTGACTGATGTATATTCTTCTGACAAGGAGCCATAAGAAGGTGACAAAAGTGAGGATTATCATGAGAAAGGACATGTTTTGTTATTTCATTATTCACTTACTATAGTGCCTATAAAAAAATAGAGCAAACAGGAAGAGTCTTCTAAGGGGAACTTTTTTCCATAAAATCCATTGGTCATATGTATCAATAATAAACTCCTACATTGTGTTAACCAAAAGTAGGTCCACTCAGGGAAAGAGGAAAAACAGGCCTACAAAATCTTTCAGAAACAGGTCAGCCAGCTGTAGCCTGTTCAGTAGTTCTCTCTGTAAGAGTATTTTACATGGATATAGTCCTATCTCTTACATGAGCAAAGTCTAAACAGCTCTTCTGTGTGATATATTAGGCCGAATTTAGCCAAATTATTCCTCCATAAATGCTTTCTATGTAGTCACTCAAGAGGCTTTTCAGATTCTTTCCAAATCATTGGTGTAATGAACATGAAGGGCCTGCTACCCCTCTTCTGAACAAACACTTTCAACCTCAACACCCTAGAGTCATCTAGACTCTTTCTTGCTGTTTGAGTGGTTTCTTACAGCAATAAACAGCGCTTTGGATTTCTGATTAGTTGAAATTGCATTTATTGCACATAATGTTTTTTGTAATACTTAGATATATTAATGAGTACAACAGAGGAATCTGTGAAATTTAGTTATGCATTGATGTTAAATTCAAGGTTAGAGTAAGTGTGAATTGTGTAGCTTGGTTAAATTATGAATTGATATTCATCATCTGCTGTCGTAACTCTTAAGTGAAACAAGAGATTCAGTAGTTTTATACTTGTAGACAAGATTAAGCTATGTTTTTCTGCTAATAAAGTATATTACTATCACCTTTTAATAAAAATCTTTGCTTTAAGCAGGGTTCAGGGCAGAAAACATACTGCAGCTACCAAAGAAAATATGGTAAGTGATCACTTGTATTTTATCTTTTGGGTAAGGTCCATGAATTTAAGGACTTTCTCATATTAATAAACAGAATTAACAGTCTGAAAATGGAATAGAGAAAATTTTTATCTTTCCTTTCCACTTACCTTTGCCAGTTGTTCATGAATTTCTAATAAGCTTGGTCTGCTGAGCTTGTTCCCACTGACACTGCCAGTGTTTCTATAATAATCAATTTTTGGAACTGGGTCCACTGTGTTATGGCCAAAAGTTTGTAGATAATACATTTTAGTGTGGCTATCATAGGGATGTAAACTAGCTTCTGTTTTCTCCCCATTTTGAAGGAAATTGTCATATAATTCTCTTTTTCCTGGTCTGTAACTGATTCTCAGTCTGTTATGTGCTTCATCAGTAAAAGATGTTTCTTCATAATGTGGTGGGTCAGAACCCACATCCTCTTGGGATGCTTCATTGTTGTCATGGCTTTCATTAATTATGTTAACTTGAAAGCGATTTGCATTTGGGTCCAAGAATACATTTGGCGCATTATTCATTGACATCTTCAGGGATGCTGTAGACTTAGGTCACTGATCCGTTTACTCTTCTGTGGCTGCAGCTAGTTAGTTGCAGCTGCAGCAAAGCGTTTAGTGCTCTTGCATATGAAATCTTTGCTTTTAGAGTAATGAAGTTCTGAGAAATTTTTCTTAAAATCTCTAAGCAGTCTTCCTAATGTCCTCTGTGTTTCTGCCATAAAAAATACAAAGAGAAGATTTCCATCAATGTGCATGATTAGATAAATTTTCCACCATAACCTGTCCCCCACCTCACCAAATATCCATGAGACTGTCATCCTATGACTTGTTGACTAAAAAAAATAATTGAGTAAAAGACAGTCTGTGGGGATGTTTCCATCTGTGATGGATGCAGTTGACCCCTTAACCAAACTAGCAGTAGTTTAGTGCAGGCTGTAAAGGAGGTAAAAGCCTAAGCTCTAAACGGGCCAAAAACTCCTCTGGTTTCACTCTGTTCTCTGAAAGTCCACAAAGGAGCAGAGTGACACAGTCAGCATTGATGCATATGAGCTTCGAACACTGATCATACAATTAACACATGAATAATGAGTGGATTTTCTGAAACTCCTTTTTCAAGGAACAAAGTAAGTTGTGGGTACAAGGAGTCTCATGCATACCTTTTCCATTGCGTGTAATTTGACTAAAACCACTTTATTCCATAAATATACAGCTTTAGTGAGTCTTCTTTGACCGTCTTAGATTCATGGCTAAGCAACCTGTCTGTGTAATGGTGGTCTTCCCTCAAGTTGGGACACATCTCAAGGTTGCTCTTTGAGGCAGAGAGGCCTTTCACCAATGGCAGATCTTCTGGTGACCGACTGATATCACGCATAACCTTGTAGCATGGTAACTGACTTTGTCTTGGTAACTTTGATTTGTGCCTTGGTAGTTTTGAATCATTGTTGAAATGATTGTGCCATACAGTAATAGTGTGAACCTCACCACTGAACTTTGTTAAGTTGCACTTTAACAACATCGTATTCAAAACACTTTTGCTAATGCCTTTGACAGTGATTCTTTAAATGATTTAAATCACCCATTCGCAACAAATTGGTGTAGTCAGCAGAATCCTAAATCAGAGTTCATGACACCATCTATATAAAATGGTCTCTAAGTACCTAAAATTGATTTTCAAATATAGTGTTTCTTTTAATAATGCAATGTTTAATTGAAGCCAGTGAAAGTGTAGTCAGTACAAGGGATGTGACACTAGATTTCATGAAATCCATTGGCTGTTTATGTTCCACTTAAGTATTATAATACCACGTGTATTTCTTTCATAGTCCAGAATTAAATTTGCATTAAAAGCTTGAATCAAAAACATTTTTAAAAATGAACTACAAAAAGGCTAGGCCTTAAGTTTTCTGTAGTTCCACGATGGTGACAATTTATAACCAGGCAATTAAGATATAACAAGTTATCCATTTTTTATGTAAAGAAAATCAATGTAATGTGAAGGGATAAATAGACAACTGAAACAGATCCAAAAATAGTATTGCGTTTCTTGAATTTCAACAGAGGAAATGAATGACTATGATAAAGTAGTAATTATTAAGAAATATTAAAAATAGTCCTAGGCATTGAAAGGTTCATAGAATTTTATACTCAATTTTACCTTTGTACACTCAAAGCCCCCTTTAGATGATTTGAAAGAAATTCTAGCAAGTCATAGAATCATGCTGGTTTGAAGGGACCCTTCATTGCTTATCTAGTCCAACCTCCCGCTCAAAGCTGAGGGAACATTGAATGCAAATTAGGTTGCTCAGGGCTTTCACCAGTCAGGTCTTGACATCCTCCAAGGACAGATTTCACAACCTGCCTTGTCAGCCTATTTTAATACTTAATTGTCTTGACAGTGGGGTTTCTTCCTCTATATCCAGTTGGAACCTTCCATGTGTCACTCTGTGACCATCATCTCTCACTCTCCTGCTGTGCACTTCAGTAAATAGCAGGGTTCTGCCTTGTCAGTAACCTCTTTATAAGTACTGGGGGGGCTGCTTAGGTTCCCCTAATGCCTTTTGTTCTTCTGGTTAAACAAGCCCTATTTCATTATAGGGTAAATGCTCCTACCCCACCCATCTTGGTGGCACTCTCCATTAGACACATAGAAGTTTATCAATATCTTTCCTACATGTGCACATGAGAGGAACAGGTAGACAAACTAGGCTCTGGGTGCAGTCTGATGAGTGATGAATAGAGAGAAATGACCCCTTTGCTTCATCTACTGGCTATGATCCTGTTAATACAGCCTAGGACACTTCACCTTCGTTGCTTCCACAGCATGATTCTGACTTCTCTGTAGCCTGCTGCTCTCTAGGTCCCGGCCAGGAGAGTTGTTCCCTGCCAGTGAGGCCCAAGCCTGTCTGGTACAGGTTTAATCTCTCCGAGTTGCAGAATTTACATTTGTCCTTGTTGAATGTCATGAGATTCCTGTTGACCCATTCCTCTAGCTTGTCTAGATCTCTCTGAGTGTCAGCCCATAGAGAGGTGAACGTATGATAACTGTACAATCTGCTTCCTACTTCCACTTTGCCAGACAGAGCCCCTCAAAAAAAACCCAAAAAAACCAAGGAAGCAAAAACCCCAAGAGCAAAAGGGGTACTTATATTTAAAGCCTTTAATGGCCTAAGTACCTTTGCAGCAACTTACAGGATGGCCTAGAAGGCCCTGAAATAAGCTATTGAAACAATGGTGATCCATATGTCTTGAAACATACTTCTAAGGAGATAAGGGAGTATCTTGTATAGACCTGTATAACTCAGTAGGAGTCCAGGTCTGTTCAAATTAACTAAACCAGACCATGCTTACACATTGAAACTCTGCAAATGTACGTAAAAGCAGAAAGTTTTAGAAACAAAATATGTCTATATAAAGGAACACATGAACTGAAAATCTGGGAAAATAAGCCTGTTAGATGCATGTTTTAAAGTTTTGTGCTTTCACAAAAGGTTGGACTAGATAACCTCCAGAGATTTTTTCAATTTAAATTTCTCAATGATTTTGTCACTTCGGCACTGAAACATAAAATGCTGCATCCATATTTATACCTTGGAAATACAATTTTTTTCTAAAATCACATATCAAAATTATAATTTGAAGAGCTGATAAGCAAATGCCCTTCATATTCAGTATGAGATATAGCTAACGCATATTTTCTCACTTCTTCTATCAGCTATAGATAATATTCTCCTGTCACCTCTCTGCTATGATATCACTTTATAACCTCCTCATATTTATGCTGGCTTTCTTGCATAATGTTTTGTAAGCCTCACAGAAACATGTTACGTTTACTTAGGTTATTTTACTTCTACTGGGTTTGGATGATCAATATTACTATTATTATTACTACTACTACACGTTTCTGATCATAGTAGTCTGCTTCCTTCAGTCTTTGAAAGTTGTAAGGAAGCGTTTCATCTTCAGGCATGAAGGAGCAAAAGCAAATCTGTCATTAAAGTCAGTGAAAGTAGGTTTGTTTCTATCTTCATGACTGAATGAAATCCTGATTCTTTGATGATAATGAGATTTTTGCTACCAAGTAAAATGATTCTGTAATTTCACTGTCTTATTTCGATAATGTTACTATTTTTCTAGGAAAAGAAAAGTCTCTTACCTTTCTGCTGTTCTTGACAATAATACTTTGATTTTCACGGTGTATTTCCAGAGGTCTCTCAACTGTTATTTGCCATTAGTTTTGTGTTTAGTATTCTAGCATTAGGCACAAATAATCAAGTTTACCTTATTCAGGATAATTTAACTTACCATTCAGTCCTGTGTTTTTAGGGAAGGACAGTCTGTGTCTTTTATACATGCATTTGTGTGTCCCTCTCTTTTGAGGCATTACAGACTCTGCCTTATTGGCCAGATTTTTCTCCCTGCTTAATATACTGAATAGACCATCCAATCCTTCTCTTTCAAAACATTTCTCGATGGTGATTTAGAGAAGCATTCTAGCTTGTTAACTATTAACCAGCAAATATACCTATCCATTACAATTACTGGGTTTATGGTATTGCAAAATTTCTAAGGGGGCCTGAAAATACTTTTGTTATCTCCATTTCCCTCCCAGCTATGCCTGATTCAGTGCACAGATCACGATCTCTCTATTTTTCAGTTCTGCATATATAGTAACGGAGATAACAAGAGTTCAGGCTTCTGCTCAGCGCATTTTTTGCAGAAGAGATTCCAGTGAAGCCAGCAGGATCAGTCACTGGTGGGTCCCCTTGTCCTACATGTGGTTTTGAACCATTTGCTCCTAGCTCTGTTCACAGTTTTACTCTGCTTATTTAAGGAAAACCTTTGAAAAATTATGTTATGTGTATTCTTTCTGGGAAGGTTGACTCCTTTGTCTTTTGGGGCTGCATAGAAGGGGAGGCAGGAAATTATGAAGTTTTGTAATCATAAGGGAATTTGGTAATTGCCTCAAGCAATAGATAGGGTCAAGAACAAAAGTGGTAAGACAGTATTGGGGTTCTTTGGGTGTGTTTGCTGTGTAGTTTAGAGATAACTTGAACTATATTTAACCCAGATAACTTAAGTACCTTCAGCACTCTAACCTGACAGCACAGAGCTCAGCTGTGCTGATTAGGTGCACGTAAAAAGAATGGCAATGTCAGGTCTCTGCAGCAGATTATCCTATCCAGCAATAACAGATCACATGAATCAGTGTACTGATATGTACCTTTGATTTTGTGGTTAAATTACTAGGATAAATGCAATATACTGATTCTCTGGGGTTATGGCATTTTCTCTTATGCAGAATCTGAAGCAGTTTAAAAGCTCTCACATCCACAAATTTGTTTACTTTTGTATAAATTGAATGGACCAGTGTAGATTAGTGGTGGCTGTTCCTCTTATATTCTTCAGACAGGAGAGTCATGTCCTTCCCTGTACAACCAAGTATTTCATGTTCCAAATGGCACTTGAAGTCTGCTGTTCCACTGTCTGCCTCTGCCTAGTATATAGGGCAAAAGGGACAATGTATTTTTCAGAATACATGCAAAAGAAACCAAATGCTGTAACTGATCTTCCTGTCTTTGCTCCTCATTGCAAACAGAGCTTTTTAGCAAAAGTGACAGTGCTTAAAATTCTGATGCCAACCTTCTTAAAAACGGAATTGAATTTCTGTCAAGTACTGTCACACTTGCTAAACAGCTGTGTATATGAGGGTGACCTTGAATACCCAGATTTTAGTCTCTGCTTTCACTGTTAGTTCTTCTGCCTTGATAGGATCTCCTATGACCAATTCTTCAGTTTGACAGACCAGATCATACACTGTGCACAGTTGTAGGAGCACAAACAGAAGAACCAGCTGTGGAGAGAGGCTGGAGAGTACAGAGATCTCCAGCCAGCTCTGGACCCCTGTCCCTTTCAGGTGCTGGTTACAAATGAGTATGCCGCATGGCTGTCTCCACTTTGGCCTTTCCAAGTTGGTGTAATTACTGCTGGGAGCTGTTAACCAGACAGTTTAAGTCTCAGTTTAACCAAGTGGAGTAAAAAATTGGCATGCCTTGACCCATACAGCCAGACTGTAGGATTGTATTTACTTAATATTTAATTTCTTTCTTTTACCTAAATTTTTTTTTTATGATATGGGAGACATTGGTGGACTGGGACTGTGGTGGTGATGTGGTTCAGACTGGAGTTCTGAGCAGGTAATATATTTTGTACATTGTATAATGTTTGTAGAATCAAAGCTTTTCTTGCTGACATTTGTTTCCTTTACACTAATTCTATTTGACTTTCTGTTGCTGTAGAGTAGAAGGGAGACCTATTAGAAGAATATGCTTATAGGAGCAGGAAGGAATAGAACTATGCACTATTTGCAGAGGACTACATCAAATTTCACATAGGAGAAGCAACATACATTTTCCTTATAAGCAGTCAGTAGTGCAGCACCTGCTCTTCTTGAAAGGTGAGAGGTGAGTTAGCAATTGCTATGATCTTTAGCTTTCCCATTAGTTCTTTACTATTGGTAGTGTGTGGGCCAACCCTTGTTCCTCTCATCGCAGCAACATGGACACACACCTCTTGCGGGCACATCCTCTGAGCCAGAACCATTTGCTGTCTTCCACTTCTGTATTCTCAATATACAAGCACATTCTCTGAGCTTCAGAAAATTGTGTCACATGAGGAGGGGAGGGAGTTATCAGTTAAGGATTCACTGTTCATGAGCCCATCTTTTGTCCTTCACCTTTCTCTACAGCCTATCATGAGACACGGTAGAAATGAGATCCTCCTCTAGAGAGACAGATATCATCTGATTCTTAAAATACTTTTTGGCCATGATAACTTTCTAGAATTGTTTATTGTAGTATCTCTTCACTGTTAACAATGTCTTATCTATCATTCCACTGTTCCTCAAATAAAAGCAAAATAAAGTGCCTTTTGAGTTTGCAACAAGTATTTATTTAACAAAATGGACGCCACCAACATATCTCCAAAATGCACGTATGTATAACAAATGTAACAACAGTTGGTTTCCAAAATGAAATCAACATCAAATTTAAGGCAGGATATTCTGTGAGTTTTCATGCAAGAGCATATTCAAATGTTCCTTTATCTAACCCCTCAACTTCATCTTCCCATGTAGAAGAAGGCATACTACTGTAGGGGTCCAGCAAGATTTTGAAGCATCTGATGATTAGAAGTCCCAAGAAAACACACAGAATCCCCACAAAGGCAAAGCCAGTTTTTTGCTCTAAAGTGAGAGGGAAGGCAGACATTTCGTTGACACTCATGCTGGCTGAAGTGTTGCTGCAGTAATTACTGCTCATCATTGGACATCACATCCTGGTAGCTCTGTGGGATTTTCACCTCTATTGTTTCTTTGCCTGCATAGAAAAGTAGAATGTTTGGTTAGGTCTGAATGGGGTCTGCATGTCTGAGCTGTAGCATATGAACATTTGAAAATGAAAACCAGCTTGGATTTTAGTAGCGTCCTGGTGTTTTTTCACATTTAAATTAATGTGATAAAATTGTAACTTTTAACCTCTACACACCATCCACTTATTGATGTCTGAGACAGCAAACTGACAATTTTCTGGCATTCTGTCGCCTCAAAACAGCAATTTGAGCATGTGGCTGTTGCAAACACCATTTTGTCAGTTTGGGCACAGGCCTATGTATTCTGATGAGGCAACACTCTCCAAGGTCTCCACCTAGAGAAACCAGTATGTTTTCTGAAATGGCTTTACAGCTCAATCCTATAGCTAGTTAAACTTGCATTGACCTCAAAGGGAATTTCAGACAAATTACGTGGATTTTACTTAAGTAAATTAGCTTATAAATCTAAATAAACAGATCCAACTTGTAAACTAAAACAGTGTTAGTGAAGTCTTGGGCTGCTTTTTCAGAAAAATGCCATGTGCACTTTGAACTTGTAAGAAAGTGTGCGTATTGGTAAAATTGCCCCTTCACTTTCCTCTATACATGCCCACTGTGGTGTATAAGGAAAGATCAGTGGGAGAAAAGCTAACAGAAGAAAATCTCCTTTCCCTAAATACTGCTCTCATTTGTTTCTTCTCCGTGGTCTTCCTCATGAAATACATACATGCCCTGCCATTTTTACAGGCATAGTAAACACCAGATCCGAACATGCTCCTCAGGGATCTCAGGGGACCGACCTTGATGTGTGTCTTATGGAGGCAGGATGCTTGAGTATCTCCAGCCCACCATTGTCACTGGGAGAGTTCTGTCTGATTCTAGCTAGAAGAGACTTTTATTTTTTGTCTTTTTCAGATCTTACCTATGGATTTTAGTTGGGTGTGGGAATCCTTTTACTTTATGTTAGGTTTTCCATCAGATAATGAAATCCCGTCTTTCTTTTGTCTCTATAGGGGGAGAATTGGAAGGACTGGGACATCAGAAGTGCCGAAGGACAAAAGCCTTTATTTTCTAAGGTCGGAGCTTAAGGATTTTTGACTCTTGGTAACACCTATTTAACTAACATGCCTTGGGGGAAAACTCTTTTTGTTAACAATTCAACTGTCTTTCCCCCCAGGGAATTCCCAGTATCCGTTTATTTCTTGGCAGAGTAATTAGGCCACTCAGAGGTCTGTGCTGCCATGGCTACACTGCTTCAGGTACTTTGCTGCCAGCCAGTTTAAAGGGAGCTCCAGTATCTTTACTCTGTACTGCAGTCATGCCTGAAAGTAGCCATGTCCCGAGTCAGCCTACAAGTAGTAAAAACAGAAAAAAAGTAAAACTAACATTTGGTATTCCTGAGAATACAAAAATGGACAGAACTTTTATCTTGTTTGGTGTCTCCTTTCTCACTTCAGAATTTGTGGGATTTTTGAATATTATCCTAAAAAATAAAAATTTTAAAACAAGGATAAAAAGGCAAGGCACAAGCCTTTTTCTTTTTGCAGTCACTCTCAATATAGCAGGTATTAAATAATATGGTTTCCTACTACAGTCTTTACACATTTGCTGGCACATAACAATCAATGTTTTGTTTATTTGATAGAGGTATATATGAGATCCTTCTTTCTTTTGTATGATATTCTGCTCTTTGGATCATGCTGTTTTAATTCCTGTTGAATTGGAGAAAAGATCCAGATATAGCCTATGGGAAGTAGAAGTAATGTCAACAACAATCAATATTTATTTTCTGAAAATATATCATAGCTAAAGCCCACCTGCCATAGAGATTTTCATTGGGCATATTTCCAATTTTTCTAATAAGTTTGACCTTATGTATGGGGAAAAAAAAAAATCACAGAAAGTTTAATATCACAAATTTGTCACAAATCAGAACCAATCAAGTTAAAAAAAGTATTTTTCAAAAGTCCTAGGATACTGGGTTATAAAGATTAAAGGCTTATATGTAGACACTACATGGGAAAACCAGACCCCAAAACCACAATTGCCATCTTGAAAGATATGAAGAAAAATCTTAGGGATAGGCTGGCCATGGAGAATGTTGCATTTGAGCTGAATCCAGAGAAACATATATGTGTTCAAGGTGACATTTCTTCACCATAGAGTCATATTCCAAAAATATGACTTCCAGTCCTACTAATTTTGAAGATTACACACTGGAATTAATGGAATTTTTTTGTACATTATGTCCTTGTCAAGAGATGTTATGCGACAGATCTCTGCAAATCTTGACTGATGCTGAAACGTGGAGTGGTAAGAAATGGATATCTTAGTCTTATTTGGCAAGAGTTTGGCTGAAGCAGCAGTATGAGAAAACAGTGGGCATTTTGCTTGGAGGGGGGAGTTGGTTCTGGGAAACCCTAATCTGCAGCTTTGTGTTCTTCTCTTCCTTGTCCTGAATTTCAGAAATTGTAATTGAAGCCTTAAAGTTGACAGAATATTTTGCTCTAATTATGTATCCCCAAAACTGTGGTACCAAGGCTGACCTTGAATGCCTTTTTATTGTTTTCACATTTTAGTGCTGCATACAGGTTAGTCAGATATCCTTCCAGTTGCTGCAGTGTATGTCCCAAGTCACAAGTCAGAAAACTGTGAACACGTGAATAACATGGCCTGGATCCAAAAATCCTTGAAGATAACCTTTAGGGCAGTATGATGAGGAGAGGCATTATATCAGTTAGAATCCACAGAGTCATTTTGTAGGGGTTGGCCTCAGATTGATTTCTTTTGAATCATAGGTCAAGACTCTACTCGTCCTTTGATTCATTGGCTGTATAAAAACACTGGCATAAAGGCTCCTTAACATCCTGCTGCAAAATAAAAGGTCACTGGAGGCTCTTGTGAGGCCAGAAGAAACATCTGGAGTCCTAGAGAAAATAGGAATGAGGAAAATAGCTTAGCACTTAGGTGAGTCAGGTAAGGAGAATGGAGGCTCGAGCTGAGGGTGCTGGCTGCACCTGCAGAGAAGGGTGAAGGGGAATCACCAGACCAACTCTGCTAATGTTTATTTTGGATGGAAGATCTCAGCACCAGCTCTTTGATGGTTTGGGTGTCACTTTTTTTAGACCACGCCTTCACCGTCATGTTTTCTGAGAGAGGTTCTGAGAAGATTTAGAAAGTCGCCGGTGTTAAATCAAGGCTTCCTCAATAATCTTCCTTGGTGGTTTCGGTCCTTCCTTCACAGAACCCCCTATAGGTTTTTCTTTTTAATGGCTCAGTACCGGAAATTAGTACCTTTAACATCTGCTTAAGCTGGAAGCGTTCATCCTCTTGGCATGATTAAGCCCCAGGTGCCTGAAAACTCACTTCATAAACAATAGTGTGTAACAAAATGGACTAAATCAGTTGCCACCTGTTCTCCCCTTGGATGTCTGCAGCCCAGCTGCTGGTTTATGAATCTGGTCATTCTGAAGGTACTTCAAATAACTTCAGTCCTGTGCTTGTGTTCAAGTGACAACAAACCTGACTTGAAAAGGTGTTTGTGAGGTTAGGGACATAAACAGGCATCTTCTGGGAGTTTCAGAAGCACCTGATTTGCACTACACTATCTGGTCAAGGAAACTGAACAGTATTCCAGGAATGCTATTACAGGAATTGTGCACAGGAGGTGGCAGGGTGAAAGGATTAGCAATGGAGAAGATCTAAGGAAATAGAAATCAGCATGATTTTGAAAATTTCCAAAGGTTCTGAGCTGAGTTAGCACCACATGGCCAGAAATGCTGTAAAAACAGCTCTGTGACCACCGGGGCAGCCTGTCATGCTCTGGTGCACATTCCATGCCTGTATTCTCTAAATTGCTGGGGAGAAGACTGTCTTTTCAGGGTAAGTTTTCTAAGACATCATAGAGGGAGGTGTAAGGTAGGAAGGCCAGGGCTGGGTTTCCCAGCAAAGGAAGGCAGAACTAACTTCTGCCAGGGTGGTGAAGCCCCACAAAAGCAGGCAGTGTTTTTGCAGCAGGGTAACTCGGGGGGCAGGCACCACTTTTTTCACAGAAATGGCATTTCCCCGCAAAGCAGCAGCAGCCGCCGCCGGGCAGAGACATTTCCAGCCTTCAGAGAAGCAATGAATTGCAGAAATGACATTTTATCCCTAGTAAATACACAAGCCTGGAGTCTCTGCTGAGCAAGAGCCCCCCGTGCTGTGAATTCATGCATTTGGTCTAGATTAGGAGAATAGAGAGAGGCAGGAAAATAAGACGTTCATTAGCATCACCCTTAACTTGCAAACGTGGAAAAGTGTTGCCGGTTTCCCCGGGGATGGGGGGGCTGCGAGAGACCGAGCGCCCGCGAAGCAATTGTTGCTGTAGGACCGCACTCCGCCTCCCGCACCCCCCCGGCCGCCCCCCCTTGCTTCGCTGGGAGGGCAAGATTCACGCCTTTCACCCTCCCTCTGCCCCCTCCCGCACCACCACCCCCCCGACCCGGGGTACCCTCCGCCCTCCCCGGGCGGTTCCGCAAGGTCAGCCCAGCCCCGCCGCGCCGCCCGCGCTACCAACCCTTCTCCTCCGCGCCCGCGCTGCCCATGGTGGCGGAGTGCGGAGCTTTCCGCGGCTATCGGGCCCGGTTCACCCGCTGTCGAAAGCCCAAAGCTGGAGCCCCGACGGCTCGGGGTCCCGGGCGGAGGGGGCGGGCTCCCCTCGCCGCCCGGCGATGCGGCCCCGCCGGGAGATGCTCAAACCGCCCTAATTAAAAAATTAAACACGGCCGCCGCTGCTACAGCCTTCTCCTCCTCCCCGCCCGCCCCCTTCCATCGCTATTCAGCCGCTCTCCTCTCCAACATCCCCCCCCCCCCCCGCAGGGATTAAACTGAGGAGCGTGGAAACTTCCTGCAAAACACTACGTGCGGCGCATCGGTAAGGGCGAGGAGGAGGGGAGCCCTCCTCCCGTCCGCTCCCCCGCCGCCAGCGCCGGGTAACGGGGCCTCAGAGGCTGGGTGGTCCCTGCAGCCACGGCGGAGCCGCGGTGGCGGAGCGGGGACCTGTGGAGCCGCGCTAGGTGCGGCCTGGAACCGCCACCGTGCCGCCAGCCAGCCGAGGTCTAACGCGACGATGCGGAGTTGCTTTGCGGGGAGAGGGGGGAGCGAAAAACCTCAGCGGCTGCACCTGCAGCATGGCCTCGGGCCCTCCCGGTGCCGTTAACAGCAATAACGGCTGAAGCGTGGGGACAGAGGGCTGGGAGCCGCTCCTGGTGCGGGAGCCTAGACCCCGCTTTCCATCCCTTCCTTAACCGCGTTTATACGCTGCGTTGTGCGTTAAAGAGGCTTCCATTTGCCAGGACAGCAGGTGTTTAAGGTGGATAAGGAAAGAGGATCTGTCTATTGCACTAATAAACGGCAAATCTGTTTTAAATGTTAGTGATTCTCTATTTGTATGCCACCCTGGTGAATCCACCCCTGCAGGGACAAACGTGGGTCAGTAGAACAGCTGTATCTCAGGGCCATGCACCATGAGATTTTTGTAGGCTACTGTAGAGCTACTAGCAGAATTTGTTCTGTAGAAAATAATTTTAAAACTCCACATTTCTTGCTACATGCAATAACACTAGGATAAAACTTCTTCTTCCTAGTACAGGCTGGGGAAAGGGGTTTGCATTGCCTGCCATTATAATGCAGTGTCTGCAATGGGCTTCTAAGCACTGGCTAGTCTCTAAAAATACTTTTTTCTGCTAACAGAACTAATGGTTAACCTGATAGTTATCCATGCACATGGTAACGGTTATTAGTTTGATCTTCTACTATTGCAGCATCAATCTATGTGGTGAACAATGTCTATTGCTGACACTGTAAGTCAAGCTTATTTTTAAAGTGCCTCTCATATTTAAAGATCTGTGATGACTTTATAAATAGATTGCTTTAAATAGTATAAGATTATGCTTTCAGAATATGTATATAAGGAGCCTCTTCTAGTCTCAAGTAGTTCTAGTTCTCTTTTTTTTAGCCCTGTCCCTGATTTACTTGGGGCCATGTGAATGTCTCTTGCTAGAGAGAAACAACTATGGCTTGGGATTTTGGGATTAGCAAGTACACAAGGGCTCAGAATTTCATGGTGTACCCTCTTCACCCCAATTTAGTACAACTGGTTTGGGTGAGTGGCATAAATCCACGCTTTTCCAGTAATTGTTGAGCATCGCTATTCTTGGAGAGCCTTATTGTAGGTAGATTTTAGGAGTAGCCAGGACCACTATGTCTGCTCTGGCTGGGAATGAGGGGCAATATTGACATAACCCCTGAGTGGGTCATTTTGCTAATTCTGTCAGATTTTGGGCACAGACACTGGGTCTTTCACTACTGTTTTTCCTGGAAAAGATTTACTTGTGAGATCTTCTTCACTGTAGCTATGATACTATCCTTTCCCTCTTGTTATTCTTGTGTGAGTTAATGTTAAGAGATAGTTGGGGTTTTTTTTTGTTTTTTTTTTGTTTTTTTTTTTTTTTTATCCATGAAATAATTGTCGTTCTTGTACCATGCTGTGACAGAGGCTACTGAAATTGTGGTTATTTTTAGGAATCTGGCACATGTTCAATTATAAAGACTTTACTTTTGGTTTTATGTGTTGGGGATTCACTTCTCATGGAAATGAATCCGGAGAAGAAACTGGTAGCCAGCACCATCCAGCAACAGGGAATGGGTCTCCTCCTTCAGCTGCCAGGAGTCAGCAGACGAGTAACACTGTTTCTGTTCAAGATCTTAAAATGGAAAAGTGCTGGAATGACTTAATCTTTTCCAGTATTTCATTGCTTTTTCACTTGAAAGTCACTAGTTTTGCTCTTGCACAGGAACAGTGATTTTTTTCTAAGGCAAATAACGTAGCAGTGTACATGTGACCATTCTGGATACATGGACAAATGGAACGTTCACTACTCTTCACTTTCCATTTCTTTATCAGGCTCCATCTTTGTTTTCAACAGAACAATAACTATTACTTCCATCTGACTTCAGTCATATTTGCCATTGAGTTGATCCTTATTTAGGGAGCTTTATGTGTCCTCAAAGGAGAGGACAGAAATATTTTGAACAGAAATAGAGACTTTATAATAATCTAATAATTTGGTACATTGACCTTGCAATTTCAACTGGCCTAATTTAAGGTTGGGCAAGACATTTAAAACCAAGTGGGTGCCAATAAGCAAAAGGCAATAAGGAACTCTTAGAGCTATTAGCTGGTTAATACTTTTTGATGTTTAAGGATTACTTAAGTGGTGTAAGTATCAAGAAAATGTAACTATTTTGAGGAATAACTAACTCCTTTGTAACTTGCTTTTCAGTTTAGCTTTAAGCAGCTCTGTGAGCGATACTTCATAAGCAAAAAACCTCCAGTTGCTAGAAATGTAGAATGGACTGATAAAGGTAGAGTCAGTGAAGAACATTGTGCACAGACAAAACAGATCAAGTTGAAACTTTCCTCTTAAGCAAATTTGAGCAAGTCTAAGCAAGTTTATGAGAACATGCATCATCATAAGGCAATAGGAAGATAAAAGCAGTATTAGACAGGCACATATTAATTGATATCTTGATCATTAATTCAGGGTATTTAACATTTTAAAAAAGGATAAACACCTTTGTTCTACTATATTTTTTTCTGTATTCTTACAAGATTTGAATCTATCTTTGTGCTTGTCCAAAATCCATGCTCTTACTAGGTTCTGACTTCAACAGTGGTTTAAACATGTGGACTCCTCAGGATCCATAGGGTACTGCCAGGAGTGAGGCAGAAAAAGTTCTACAAAGCAATCTCCCCATGTTAAATATCTGAATAGACCTGCTCTTCAAATTGGAAAAGCTTAGGGATTCAGAACTGAAGAAGGTAAAAAATCTCATCTTTTAAGTCCAGTACACAGAGCTGGTGTGTAGTGTTGGGGAAGGTGGAAGAGTACATGCACACAGTGAAAACCAACAGTGCCACCTGGTGTGAGTGAGACTGGAGAGTTGGTCCATGGAGAGTCTATCCCCAGCTCCTCCACCTTGGGGTCGGGGCAAGCCCCTAGCCAACAGGGAGATGGCAAAGGGCTTCTAAGGCCTTAGGTGGGATGGGTTCTCTTTAGACCTGCAGGAGATTGGTTTTTACTGCCTCAGTGTGAAAGAGGAGGTGAGTATGTTGGTGGCGCACAACCTGTCATTAGGAACCACATGTGTTGTGGAAGGAAGGACCAAAACACAAGCAGGTTACTCAGTTGTGGTTTTTTCTTTAGTAATGTCAGCAGCTAGGGGAATGATTTGGGGGAAGAAAGGGTAATGTGACTTATCTCTATAGAGGACCAGTAAAAGTGCTACCAAAAGTCTGGTGTTATGCAGCCGTGTAGGGGTAAAAAATTTGTGATTAATTTTTAGGCTCTTAAGCTGTGCTCAAGGGTTGTATAACACTGAGGGGAAGAAAACTAAATAATTAAATAAATAAAATTAAGGAGAATTAGGGAGATTTAAGCCTTCAATGGGGGGGAAAAGAGTTTAGATCGCTGCAGATCAGGTAGAGCACATGTCCCGTGTGACTGATCCCACGTCGTGGGCATAGGATGCTGTGCAGTTTTTCCAGTTACAAATAGACAAGGTGCAGAACAAACCCCTCAACACACGATGTCTTTGCTGTACAGGCAGATGTACAGTCCTTTATCCGGGGGTGTGTGTGCGTGTGTGAAGCATCTAGTGCTGGTGAAGAATTACTTGGGATGGGGGAGAGAGAACAAGACGGAGAAGACAAACTGGGAAGGTGTGGGAAGGCGTGGGAGCGGTGGTTGCCGCCATCAGCAGCGCAGAGGCAGGTGCGGGGGGGGGGGCGCTGTGCGGGAGGTGGGCCCTGGCTGCGGAAGGGCTGTGCGGTGCGGCAGCCAGCCAGGTGCGTTTGAGAGCTTGCCCTTTGAAGTGTAAAATGGTTTGTTTTTCCAAAGTTAAAAACCACAACACCGCTTTTCTCAGACTGGGAAGATAATGTTTAATTGCAAAGAGAGCGTTTAGGGAAGATAGTGTTTGCTTTCCTTTAGGTCCATTATAGGTATGCAAATGTGAGTGTCAGCTGCAGCTTAAGGTTGATGTTTTTTAGCACAAAGTAAAGCAGTGTAGGTTGGGTGCAGCCTTAGGCAAGGCAGACTGGTTTGGAAATACCAGTGGCTGTACAAAATGGAACCTTTAAATGAGCTGCAAAAGTCAGATGATTTACAAAGCAAATCTGCTGTTAAAGCTTCTCCAGCTGTACTGGAGAAGGGACAGGGCTGAGAAAATGTCAAGCACATTTAGGTGCCGTAGCAAACAAAACAAGAAAAAATATGTGCAACACATTCACCATACAGGCATCATATAGGTGCAAAAAAATGTCTGACTGAAAACAGTTATTCACAAAAAAATGTCAATAGATTTAAAACTTATGAGGCTCAGAATTCCCATTCTCTCGAGTTCTTTACAAACAGAATTTGGGGAAGACAATTTTTTTTCACAAATGCCACCTGATGGAAGTGTGGATGGACTGCTTTTGAACGTGAATTAACTCGAAATAAAATTGAAAACAATATTGAGAGAAACCGAAGATCGATTAAAATCATCCTTTCTAAAAGGATAGTGATACATATTTTGTCATTGGCAAGTTGAGAGCAATGACTTGTTTATCAGTGAGGACTTGAGACTTCAATCTACCGGAGAGTTACTGCACTGAAAAGCATGCAGATGAACACATGTAATTATTTTAACTCTGTAACTACTACTTTCCTTTACAGTTGCTTATATTTACATACATATGCAAGAACACTAATAATATTCCATTATCCTCAACTCCCTGTGTAAATTAGTGCTGTCAACTCTCTGCTTGCCAAGAATATACTAATGCCATACTACCATACCGTAGCCGAGAAATACTATTTACTTTAGGGGATGATGAGAGGAATTTGTTAGAACAGCAGATCAAGAACACTTTTCACAATTTTGTACTAAATGAAGGGTCCCTTTCCAACAGGAACATTCGTCACAAACCACGTTCTGTCTCCTCTAAGGACATGAACAGAAGCGGAAGAGATATTACAAGTGCGTGTATCAAAAGATAATTTTAAAATATTCTCAGAAGGGACTGGTGCTCTGTGACAAAGGAAACTTTCTCAGCACAAATGCAACCATACAAAGATACTTTTTTTTCTCCTTTTTTTCACTTGCTGTGCCAAGTAGGTTTTGTTACTGTTATTTTTATTTCTATTGGTTTATATGCAGAAATATTCCTAGGGAAGAATTTAAACTTTTTTCAACACAGTTTTGTAGACCAAATAAATCCCACTTTTTAATCCCAGTTCACCTCTGTCAGCTCCCTAACAGCTCTTTGTGGCACTGTTCTCCCATTTTTATTATTGTTCTTTGAAGACAGAAATACTGAGTGATTATGTGTAAGACTTCTAGAAAAGGATCCAAAACTCTTATAAAAACCCTGAAAGAGGCAACAGAGGTAAACAGAATGTTATAAATAGGAGCTGTGGTGTGAGGGGACAGGGCAAAGCTCATAGCACTCCTCCAGGCTTTAAGCTCAGCTGTGCCTCTGTGCAACTCTAGTACAAAACACCTCTACATAGAGATGTGTCTCACCATGTGGATTGTACAGTTATCAGTATTTGTTACAAAACACATTGAGTGACAACTGATTTCACTGGTACAAAACCACGTGTTTGCTGGGCCAAAAAGGCATACAAACTTGAGAAGGCAGCAGTTGAAATAGCCAGAAGGTTATTCAGAACAAGTATGCAAACTGTGTGTAAGAAAGTCAATAGTTTTTCTTGTTACTAGCCTCCACGGGCACAGGAATTCAGTATCAGCTGTTTGGTGCCATAATTCTGGGTTAGGGAGCACAGGATTCCAACACCTGAGATGCTCTGTGCAAAGCACAATCCACCCACAGTCTGGTGACAGGTTTTAGTCACCTGGACATGCACATTGCTTCCTTTCATCCTGTAGAAGTGAGAGCTGTAAAATGTAATGAGAGCAATTTCAAGTAAACATTAACCATTTCAGTGATGATTATTATCTCAAATACCAAGTTATTTATCAAATTGTGGTTAATGCATGAACAGAATTGCACCTCTTATCAGACCTCTATACATGCCTTTCTACCTTCATCTGGGATGTAGGTTATTAGGGTGTTTCATAGTATCTTTGAGCTTTCTCCAAAATCTCAGGTGTTACCAACACCTGGTGTGACAGTCATGAGGACGGGCAGACAAAAGAGAGTCAGTCACAGCAGCTCATAAGGAGTTTATTTCCAAACCCCATGTCAGTGATTCTTAACTGTCTCTTAACACTCCAGTAGGGATGTGGAGCCTCTGTACTGCTCAGCTGTTCTTAACCTTCGCTTATGGTTTTCTTAAAAGAAGTGCATGGATTCCTCCGGGTCAGCAACCAGAAGCCACTGATCTAAATTCACTGCTTTTGGCGATGCCTTTAGAAATAGTTGGTGCTTGTGGTTAGTGAAATGATCAAACTTTTTCCAAATTATAGTCTTTTTTTTTCTTATAAGAATATTGCTTAAAACCTATGTTTTCCCCCAAGTGATCGAGAAAAATGGGATTGAAGAAGCCAAGGGAAACTGAGAGGAGAATGTCACAGATTCTACCTTTTAAGTAAATTAACGTCTTCCAGGATGAGTGATAGAGAATGCAAAATATGTAGTAGTGTGTGCATGGCACGGGCCTGTGTAATTTTGAAACTTTATAGTAGAATTACAACTATTCATATTTAATTGTTATTTATATTTCAGAATAAAACAAATGTCCATCTAGAAACTTCCAATGCTCTAACTATATTTGACCTTGCAGCTTAGCCCACCCCCTTTATATATTTGTAAGTAATCAGAGATCTGCAGCTGGAGAATTTAGGTGCAAGCTGATAGCTTTGTAGCCAGTGCTAGAAGTGTCCCAGCACCCTTAAGAGGCTAAATATAAGAATTGTCCCTATATTTGGTCTGTAAGCTGTCTCAACACAGGTTTAGGGGTGATTTGGGTCCACAGAATTCAGGCTCCTTTGTTTCTTCATGAATGTGGGGATCTTCTTAATGCTGGAGGTACTGAAATGTTTGGAAAAAGACCATACAACATCTTATAGGCAGGAGAAGCACTTTACTTGTGACTACACTGATTTTTGACAGAACAAGGAAACTATATGTGTAGAAAAAATGCAAGGCAGTTCTTTAAGAGATCGTGACTTCAATTCATTGAGTATTCCTAGCATAAAATTTGAATAGTAAATTACAGTCTATTTTCTGAAGTAGGGATAAAGTGATGGCGGTGACTTGCTTCGGAATGCAGATGATTCCCAAACAAGGGTCATGATGCTCCTCAATTAAAAAGGGTCAAGCAGCCATTTGCTGGGGTGGGGTATTAGAAATGTGAAGAGCTGAAAATGTGCAATAGCTATTTACTGTTAGCACCCTAAGATTGTGAAAATGGCGTTACACCTTCGTTCAGCGCTAGGCCTGCTGGCTTTTGTGAGGCACCATTGCTGCTGCCCATCGCTTCTCTTGGGGCTCAGTTACCTTGTGGCTATTCTGGGCCGGGGTCACTGGCCACGGCAAGAGGTGGCTGGTTTAAAGTGAGAGGAATTTGCCCCTGGCAGGTAGCGCTGCGTTAGGGAGATGGCCTGTGTGAGGTGAGAATTACTAAACCCTCGGCAGCAGGCCTGCAGTCCAGGCAGAGCTGCCCAGTGGTGGCAGCGGCACTTGAAGCTTTGTCACCACCCGGGGTGGGGGGCTGCTGCTTCACACACCCGAACGGCATGTCCCGCGGGACGCGCCGTGCTGCGGGGCGGCCATGGCGGCCGGGGCCTCGGCAGCCCACCGGCGTCGCCATGGCAACGCGTAAAGCCTCCTGGCGTGTCCCCTCCCCGCCGCAAGCCCCGTTCTCGCGAGACTTGGCCGGCCCGGCGCGGCGCGGCCGAGGCGCTCCGGGCCCTTTTCAAACCCAGCGGTAGCGGGGCCGCGGCCCGGCACGAAATGGCGGAGAGCGACAAGCCGGAGGCTGCGGCCGCCGCGCCGCAGCGTGGAGCCGAGGATGCCGCCGCCGCCAGCCAGCCGCCGCCACCGCCACAACAACAACGACAACAGCAGCAGCAACAACAACAACAGCAGCAGCAGCAGCCGCCACCACAGCCGCCGCCGCAACAACAGCCGCCGCAGGATGAGGAGGCGGCAGCAGCGAGAGCGGCAACAACCGAGAGCGGCGGGGGCAGCGCTAATGGCGTCAAAATGTGTGTGCGGGGCGGGGGCCGGGGCCGGGGCCGGGAGGGCAGAGGAGAGGGGCAGCGCGGCCGGGGAAGCGCGGGGGTGCGATGGGCCCACCTAGGCCTCGGCGTGGGGGAAGGCGGCCGTTTGCCTCCGCCCCCCTCCGGACGCGGTGAGGGGCGGCCGGGTAGCGAGGGAGGCGTTTGCCGGCCCGGTGAGCTCCTTCGGGGTGCACGGAGGAGGCAGTGGGCTGGGAGCGGGGGAAGGTGAAGTTTGTTGGTGGGGCGGCGGTCGCCGAGGGCAGCTGCAGGTGGGGGCGGTGTGAAAGGCCAGCGGCCCCGCCACCCCCCTACCAGCCACCGGGCTCCCTGAGGGGCTCGGGTCAGGCCGCTCCTTACGGGGTCCCGCTCCAGGAGTGTTCTGCATCCTTTCTGGGTCTGTTTACGTTTCGGCTTGTTATCGTAGTGGTGTGTTTCGTGAAGCCTTTGAACTGATCTTTGTTTACCTGAGAATGGTAAGGCAGCCCTATAGTGATTTACTTCTTAAAGACAAACAAAAAAACCCACGTGCACACACGAGCTTTTCTTGTAAATAGTAACAGTATCATATATGGAATATGTAAACTGTGCCTTATCCAGTAATTCTAAAAGGAACACAGCGTAAGGGAGCCAGAAGTACCATTTCCCTAGAACAATACCATGGATAACCTTTTATGGGCTTGGTAGTTTTTGGATGTCAGGCTTTGAGGGTCGTCATTCTTCACATGAACTAGATTTTGGCCTCATATTGTTGGAATTTCAATATCCCTTCTAATCTCATTCACGTCTTGGAGGGAAAAAACATTTATAGTAGGTCTACTGTTGCAGTACATCAAAGCTCTTGAGATCTGTGAAGTTTTGACATGTTCTAAGCAGCCCAGTCTGATACTATTGTGTTTAAAAATGCACGTGGGATCAAGCTCATATAAAACTGGAGGGATAAAGGCATTCTTCATGCCTTTACTTGACTCCTTGTGAAACTCAAATCATTTGCAAGTTATTTTAACATTACCATAAAACAACGATTTTTTAATTTTTTTTTGAGCCTGGCCCTTTGCTTCCGAAATACACAAATTATGATTACATTATCATAGGAAGACCCTTTTGCACCCTTGAGCTATGTAACATTTTATTGCCTTTTGGAGTTGCTGCTGTTAAAATAAGAACTTAATTTCTCTGTATCACTCCTTCTGTCATCAATTTCTTCTTTTCCCTCCAAGAGTAATCACAAGCAAATGAAAAATCCCAGTCATTCTGTGTGGTAGAAATCACGACTTTCTCTGAAGATAATGCAAGGAACTTAGTAGCAAATTTTCAGTTCTTACTATTTCACATACAGTTTCCAGTCTTTCCCAAAACACTTGTACAAGGATTAATGTGCCAGTGTGCAGGTAAAAATATACTAAAAAAAAAGTATTTCAGTAACCAGGTTTGCTTAGCACTCAGATTAAATTGGAGAAGAATCCTTGTCTCAGTGTGCACAATTTCTTAAGTTTATTGTTTTGAGGAATGAAACTGTTTATTGCAACAAAGCTTAACTGATATCCGTGCTTTGGAATGACATGTTGTGGACTTCTTGAATTATTATTTGTATGGACCCCTGTGAGCAGAAAAGTAGAAGTTTATTAGGAAAAAGCCACCAAGCAGCTTTTAAGGCTTTTCTGTTGGTTTATCTTGTGCTTATTATGTTTTAGGCTTCTAGTTTTGTATTTGTATATGGAAACCTTGTCTTTTGTTTCTAAAACTTTATGGAAGTTCAAAACCATTATTTTTCAAAAGGTAAAAATTACTCTTTTTAATCAATGAGGATGTGCTTTATTTTAAAAAATGAATGTTAACATATCTTTTTCAACCCTAGCATTTGATGATCAAATGCAAGTGATTTCACAGGCAAACAATAATGAAATTATAGAATTATTAGTTCATACAAAAGGTAAAGAGTAGAAATTACTATTGTTTTTCCCCCCAAGAAAATGTCAGCTCATAGTTTCCGAGACTGTTTTTTCTTGTTCTATAAGTGACTAACATGTCATGGCTTTGAATGTATTATTTGGTAGAAATTATTTTTAATATTCAAGGAGCAGATGTAAGAGTTCTATCCTTAGATGGATCTCTGCCTCCAGATTGTTCACTGGCCAGTTGGTTTTGGCAGATGAGTCTTGCAAGAAGGATTGCTTTTTAATTAATCCTCTATTTTCAGGATTCTGGCTGTGATCCCCAGACTAAGTGAAGTGACGTTTCCCAGTTTTAAGAATTTATGCCAGACTCGTATCCTCTGTGCTTTTCACTCATTTGGACAGCCAGGTTTTGTAGAGCCTGTGGCTTCCATATTTGGAGACTTGGCTCTTCCTGAGCACCCAGGAGCTGTTTCATAATCCTTTAAGCAGGAAAGAGCTTAAAAGGCTAAAAAGAATCCATTGCTGTAATCCTAAAACTTAAGGAAGAACTCAGATTTTACTGGGGATCTCATTGGGCACGAGTTTTGCATTCACAAATGGGACTGGATTGGAAGGAACTGATCTGACTGGGAAATCTGACTGGATGCTCTACTCTTTCCCTCCCCTTGCCCTGCAGCTCCCTCCAGTTCCCTGCTTTGTTTCCCCTGTTTCAGTTCATTACACAGCCATGCAAGAATTACATTGCCACAACAGGCAGGATGGTGTGGAGGAGGGATGATGCAGGAGGAGGCTGCTTGAACCAGAGAACGCGGTGTTGACTTTGAATGTTTTAGATTTGACAAATATGTAGCCCACAGGAGTGTCTACACATTTGTCAGTTGCTAATCCTTATTTAATCCACTTGGAAACAAAAGGAGTGTGAAGCTCATATCATATGAGTACTGCAAGATTTGGGGAAAAGGTCATGGGAGAAATATGGATGGATTTGAATGTATTCTTCCCTGAAAAGTGCCCAAGCTTGGTTTAGCTTCATGAAAACCTACTTGCATGTGCTTTTGAGTGCAAGACTGCCACTTACTTGCTGTTCTGCTAATAACTATTAGCAGGGAGCTGAAAATACTCATTTCAATTCATCAAAATCGGTGATCTTACCACAGGTTGTGGTTGTAAAACTGAAATGCTTGTTTTGGCTAATTTTACACCAGAAACTTTCTAAATGATATAATGATATTTTATATCAAAATGATATAAAAACTGAACCTTCTGAAATGTGAGAAAAAGTTTAAAGATAGTGATGTAATTTGAGAAGGGTGGTTCACAGCCAACCACTTTTGACAGTCCTGGAGGACATTTCTGTGTAACTGTTTTAACTAAAATGTGGCTAATGCTGGCTTTTTAAAATAAACATTTATGTTAAAGTACTTTTAAAGTTTCTTATTAACTGCAGTGAGATTTGAGCTGGATGTTGATGTGTATCTCTACGTAGCATCTGTTTAGTGAGTCACATTTATGTGGCTTTATCACTGGATGCTTTCAGTTCAGCAGTTCACCTTTTTTAAAGTAATGGTTTAGGCACCTTGATCCTCTGTTAGCCTGCTAAATCACCTCCTGATAGTAAAGCTGTCAAGAGTGCTGAAGAGTTTTGGGTATTTCACTTAATTCTGTTCAAAGTGTATAGTTTTATCAAAGTTGAGATTTGGGCTGCTTTAAAAGAGAGGAAGCAATTTTTCCTGCATTTTAATCTAAAAATGAAAACATTTTAATAAGAGAGCAGCTGCTGTTTCTAAATTTTTGAAGAGTGAGGGCCAGAAGTCAATTATGTTGTTGTTTCTAGTAGATAATAGCTAGCTACTGAACTAGTCTTAGATACAGAGGATGTCTTGTTACCCCCATTTCCTATGCATTTACCAAGTTTTCAAATTCTAGTAGTGTGAAGCAGTGAAAGAGCATTTTTTGTTCTTAATTGAATTATAATTTCTGTCTAAAAACAGTCTTGCACAAATTATGAATAAAAATTATTTATGTAGCATATAAAATGTACTTTGATTTACAACCTATTAGAGGTGCTTTCTTTATATTATTATTACATTGAATGAAGTATATCAAGCTGTTCCATAAATTTCACCATTTCAGCACTCTCTTCTATGCTGAATATCATGTAACTTAGCCAGGACTCTGAAAAATATTGAAGTACTACAGCATGGATGCTGCAGCTTATTTTTCAGCTGAGTCGTTGTATTTTGGTATTTGTAGCAGTTTCATAGTACCATCTTGCTGAATCTTGACAGACATAATGGAAATCGAATGTAACTGAAGTAGCAAGATGTGCTTTCTTTGCTACAGTAGTGAATAAATCTATTATAACATTAGGTTTTGTTCTAGATAAAGCAACATATTTTGGAATTAAACTGATAACGTGAAATTATTTTTCCTAATTTGAAAAGCAACATTTAACATCCTGGGATTTCTGATACATAGCATATACACAGCTATATATGTAGGAGGTATATAGTAGTCTAATGATACAATACAAGACTAATATTTTTTTGTTTGGGTGTTTGTTTTTTTTTTAATGTAGAGATAATGATGACACAGCAAAAGAAGAGAAAGCATCTGTGAAAGAGAAGTATGTTGCAAAACCGAAGGCAATCCCTTCTCTTGGAAACAAGAATAGATTCCACCCCTATTCAAAGGACAAGAATGCAGGCACTGGAGAGAAGAAGACTATTAATCGTAATAGAGTTTTTATTAGCAACATCCCATATGACATGAAATGGCAAGCTATTAAAGATCTTATGAGAGAAAAAGGTAACTTCTTCCTTATAATACACGTCACATAGAAAGGGGTGGAAATGAAATGCAATGTATATGTCCTTTGAGCCACACAGATTTGATTTGACTACTTTTTTTTTTTTTGGCCTTTACTTGGTACATCTATCTCCCTTCCCCCTCTTTCATCTGAGACAATTGCATTGCAGGATAGGATGGGTAAATGAAGAGCTTACAATCTTCTGCCATTCTAGAGTGACAGTAGAGGGTACATGCATGACCTCATGACTTCTCAAAGAGATTGTGTTTTGTCTAGTTGTAGTCTTCGTAGATTTTATTTTTTTTAAGGGTTATTGTATTTAAGCAACACATCTAGTGTGTTAACATTGAATAATAAAGGATGTCTTTCAAAAGTTGTTTTGTATTTCTTTGGTGGAATCTGGCTGTGGAATTAACTTTGTCTGCATTGTCACTACTGCCATGACTGTTTGTCTGGAGGTTTGTATTAAAAGCTTGTTACCTTTGTTGCAGTTCTGATAGAGTAATCTTACTACCCCAAACGCTTCCTTTTAAGTTTGGGGTAAAATAATGCTAATATTTGAATTCTTTAAAAAGTTAGTTCTGTGTTTTTCTTGAAAAAATTGATTATTCAAAAGTAATGCAAAGCATACTTGGCTTTTAGGCTGTGAAAAATGCCAAAACTCCCTTTCCGTAACCGCTGGTTTATCTGTTGTAAGGTGACGTGACTATTTGATTGGTTTATTTACTGAAACTTCCTACTTTAGAAAGTGAGTGGCTTGCTGTGAAATATTTGATGTGTAAATTTGGTTATTTTTGAAGGCAAACTTATGATTGAAGACATTCAGGTAGAAAGTCACCTTAAAACAGGTGTTGTGAGTAGGATGATAAATGTAACACTTTCCAGTGAACTTTGACGTTTCATTTGTTAGGTTAAGGGACTGTGTATATCTGAATTTGTTCACCAACTATATCATACTGGCCAAAATATGATCTGTAGTATGAATTAGGTTAAATATAGTTGTTTGGTTTTAGCTTTTGAGAATGTGGCTGCTGCATATTTCTGAAAACTAGCTAAATTATATAGCCATTGACAGGAGGTATGTTGGTCTGGTTTTGATTGTTGGTGAATAATAGGTGCTTCTCTGTAGAGTTGTGCACAGGGGCACAGTAAAGAAAGATACTGGTGTTTAAATGCATTGTCTCTTGGTATTTTCCCTTTGTATGTCTTATGTAGTTGGTGAGGTTACATACGTGGAGCTGTTTAAGGATGCTGAAGGAAAATCAAGGGTAAGTGCCGTGGGCAATAATCTGCTAGAGGTTTAAAAGTTCCTCAGCAGTTTTATTTTTGTATAATACCTGTACCAGTTATTGGAAAGTAAGTTTCATTTTTACACTGATTTTCATTAAGATAGCCTTGAGGATTTTGTATTAGAAGTAGTCTGACACTTTCATGCAACTCAAACTAGCTGGCTGTAAAGGACAAAATACTTCTGTAAATGTTAACGGACGGCATTTACTTAATTCTTCTTTTCAGCCAACATCTTTGTTTTGGTACAAACCTGTTTCATATAAAGGACATTCAATAAACCACTGATTTTATTTAAATTTTGTTAGTGTAGTATTCTCTTCTTGGGGCCAATGAGTACAAAATGTTAGCTAAGAATATACTGTCTGAAGTGCCTGATTTGACAGCTTTGCAGGGTTGGTACTCTAAACGCTGGATTAATGTATTTGCTTTCTTAAAACTAAATGGATGGAGGTGGTTGGTAGCCAACAGAGTGCCAGCAATGAGGCACTAAGAATGAAGATTGTTAAAGCTCCTTTGTCGTCTTAAAAATAGTGAAAAGTTTGGCCAATAGTAGCTCTGAACCTGCAGTGAGAACATGAGAAATGCAGGTTTGAGTCTTAACTGAGGTTGTATCAATTGTTGTAAATGACTTTCTTTAATGCTTGTTAAAACAAAAACATCCTGTAAGCTTTGCTTTACTTAAAGCAATTCTTAACTCTTTGCTTTTATAGACGGATTCTGGTGCAGTCAATAAGGTTATTTTCTTACAAAGTAATTTCTCAATTATTCTAGTAAAACTGAAGAGGTATGCAGACTCCTTGTTCATTGTACTGGTATACTTGATGGAGGTAGATTTGAATTTTGTAGTCAGTGGGCAGCTTTTAATGACACAATGAGTGTCTTTATTAGTTTTGGTTATGTTTTGGGTATTTTTTTCTTTCCACCCTTTCCTTCCCACCTCTTTTCCCCAATTGTCCTTACATGGATCTGTGTGGCATTTTTCCAATTCTGGTTTGGCTCAAAGAGTGTAAAAGATAATGTATTTTCTTGCATTTGAAAGGTATGTATGTTGAGAAAGTAGAATTTCAGCTTGGCTACCAGTAAAGAGCATATATTATCGATTTTGAAACTGAAGATAACTTGAGTAGTTATTTAACAGTGAGCTGGGATCTTTAACTGGAATCTTAACTGCTCTATCATATGTGCTGATTTACTTTTTTTTTTCTCTCTCTCTTTGCATATGATGACAATTCATCATGGATGTAGGGTTGCGGGTAAGTATCTTTTTCAATATGTGTAGAAGCACACTACTATCCAAACATTCTGTTAATTTTAACATTTTAAACTTTATTTGTTTTGTTCCCTCTAAGTGTGGTTGAATTCAAAGATGAAGAATTTGTTAAGAAAGCATTAGAAACTATGAACAAATATGATCTTAGTGGAAGACCCCTGAATATTAAAGAGGTATGGCTATTGCTGCTGTTTTTAATTTGGAATAGTGAAGATACTATAACACTATAACTACCTGTGTTTTGTGCATCTTAGCTGTGTAATTTCCCATTTAATTTTTTATGACACTTTCTTAATGGGCTAAAGTGCCTGTGGGCTTGCAGAGAGTCTCAATACTATGCCAAACGAACTGACGAAAACTGTGTCCTAAAGTCAAAATAATCTAATACCCCTTTTCTTTAAAAAAACTTTAACTTCATATTCTTACTTTAGTGTCATCAGGTCTTTTACAATTTACATGATTCTATGTTTACATTGCTTCCCTCCTTCAGAATATGATGCAGAACAAGCTGAATATTATACTACATATGTCCAAAAATGGATGTGGAAGTAGAAAATGTGTGCTGACTGAAAAGTGTCAACATTTCTGTTGTAGTGTTGTAGTATATGATGGTGTCTGATGCAGTTCTTTTTGTCCTGTTACAACTTTAATAGTGGTATTAATAAACAATAAATTAACAAAATAATTAATTCAGTTGGTGGAAGAACGTCTAGACTGATGGTCCTTTAGATTGAAATCTCTTCTACTTGTCCATAGGCTAGGTACAGCATGTGAAGTGGCAGTGCACGCTTCCTCAACAAGTGCTTTGCCCATATGCCTCAACCCTCATCTGAAAGGACCCACCTCTAGAGGTGAGGGAATTAGGTCTCCATGCTAATTCAGTTCTTGATCCCTCTGACATGGACAAGGATACTAGTTGATAAAATTGATGGATTTATGTCGAATTTGAAATAGTAACTTGTTGTTTGTTGCTAGTCCTGTTGTTGGTGATTAAGTTGGCTTTCTTTTTGCCCATGTTTCAGGATCCTGAAGGTGAACATGCTCGTAGGGCATTACAGCGTGGAGGAGGACAGTTTCCAGGAGGACATGGACCTGATGTGGCACCTGGAATAATGAATTTACCACCTTCTATTCTCAATAATCCAAACATTCCTCCTGAGGTTATCAGTAACCTGCAGGCAGGCAGGCTCGGGTCCACTATTTTTGTTGCTAATGTAAGTTTAAAACTCTATTTTACAACTGTAATATTTGATTTATGTAAAACATCTTGCATAATTCCTGCATAATTCAATTCTAATAGAAAGAGGAAATTTTAAATGTTAGTTTACAATTAGTACACTTGACTAAAAATGCTGGATATGTATTTGGGTTTTGGACATGAAAGATAAATGTTAAACTCTTGAGGCTGACATGCACTTTAATTATTGCACAATCTTCTGTTGATTTTAAAAAATATTTTATACATCTTTTTGGTCTATTTATAATAGCGTTTCTGTTTAATTAAATATACACTTCAGTTTCTCTTGCTAATTACTTTAGACTAACTTAAACTGTTATATTTGTTCGAGGTGTTTACTTAAGTTTTTTAGTTGCACAAAAGTCTGATATGTTTGCAAGAGTTCTTGTGTGAGTACAGCTGCTCTTGACAAGAACCCATCCATTTCTTGGTGTTAGTATGTAATTAAAGTAAAATACATATATATAGTATAAATTGTTGCTTTTAGTTGACATTTTTGGACTTGATTGCAGCATGTGTGTATTACAGAGTCCTAGTTCTTTACATATATCAAGCATTTTGGGAAGCTGAAGAGTTACAACAATGTAGACAATCTCTTCCAAATGTAATGACAGAACAGAAACGGTGCTGAAATCACTAATGTATTTCTCTATGTAAGCTTGACTTTAAAGTTGGCTGGAAGAAACTGAAGGAGGTATTCAGCATTGCTGGAACTGTAAAGCGTGCAGACATCAAAGAAGATAAAGATGGCAAGAGTCGAGGAATGGGAACAGTTACCTTTGAGCAAGCAATTGAAGCTGTTCAAGCAATATGTATCCTTGGTTTTGAAAAATAATTGATCAAATATGTATTTGTCTTTAATGGCTTCTGATAGCGTAGTTTTGCAAATGGTGCTTATTTGCCTTGTAGCTAGTATCTAGGGACTGGAGTGTCATACTTCTAGGATTACATTTTTAGTAGTGGCTGGGTTTACTGATAGAGTCTAAAAATCTGTTCCTGCTAATGTTGAACAAGCCTAAAATATGTAGGAATGTGACATATGTGAAACTAACTTTTATATACCTAACAGCATGTACAGTCTCTTCTGGCCTTTGAATTGGCATTCTAAAGATGAGGTAAGGAAAGCTAAGACTCCTAAAAATGGTGCAGAAATAAAACACGTTTATATAGCGGTTCCTCTGAAATAGTTGAATTGTCTTCTGTAGATAGATTCCTTGACTTGCATTTCTCCAGCTATGTTCAATGGACAATTCCTGTTCGATAGACCCATGCATGTAAAAATGGTAAGCTGCTTACTTTTCTTTTTTCCTTGCATGTCTCTGCCAAAATATTGAAAGGATCATATTGTAACAGCCTTGTTTTTTATCAGGATGACAAATCAGTTCCCCATGAAGATTTCCGGGGTGCAGACAGCAAAACTTCACAATTACCTCGTGAGTGCATACTCTGTTTTCTGCTCCTTGCACCTAATACATGTTGATATAGCATCTTGGATCTGTTTGATATGTTCAGATATGGACCTGTTTTGGAACAGCTCTGTATTGCTTTTGCTTACTGCCATCTCTTTATGGTACAGTAGAAGGTCTATCTTCTGTTGATACTTATCTTTGTTTACAAGGTGGTCTTGGTGGCATTGGTATGGGACTTGGACCAGGTGGACAGCCCATCAGTGCGACACAATTGAGCATGGGTGGTGGAATGGGGAGCATGGGTCCAGGAGGTAAATCTGTTCTTCATTTTTGAGTTTTACAGAGCTTTATATTGAAAATTTCTGTGTTTGGAAGAGTGACATACTCTTGACAAAGCAAGGCTTGCATGGTGTGCTTTTGAGATGTTAACTGTCTCTGCATTTTTAAATCCATTAGGACCTTACCTGTCTTCTGAATGCTGTTTGTCTTTTTGGTTTAAAGGTATGGGCATAGACGGTCCAGGATTTGGCGGCATGAATAGAATGGGAGGCGGTACGTGAAGTGAAGTTCTTTGCTTTGAGAATTTTTTTTAAATTTTGTATAGAAAACACTCTTCCTTATTTTACAGGACTCGCTGGATTTCGTGGAATGGAAGGAATGCCCAGTATGGGAGGATTTGGAGTCAACCGCATGGGAGGTAGGTGAATACTGTTTCCATACACTTGTTAGTTTGCTAATATTTATTTATTAAAAGCTCTTCCTTTAGGGATGGGTAATGTAGATAAGTTCAAATGAAATAGTCAGTGGCATAAGTGGAGGCATAGGCACTGGCATGGGAATTAAATATTTAATAGGTGCCTCTGACTTGTGCATTAAACCCATTTCTGTTTAAACAAGCAGCTGTGAAACAAGTCTTGCATGACCATCAGCTTAGATGTATATAATGGAATATTTCTGGGTTTTTTGTTTTTGCTTTTTTTTTTTTTTTTTTTTTGCTTTGTTCTCTACAGAAATGTTCCGTGGTGGAATGGGAGGGAACATGGACAGAGATTTTGGTCGTAGTGAAATGGCATTGAACCGTGGTTTTGGAGATTCTTTTGGAAGGATGGGTATGGTAACTGTTAAATTTCCTGTGACAAATTGCAACATAGTAAAAAAAAACTAAAAGATTTTACTAGAAGAAAAATCAGGAAGAGACCTGTTTTCATGTGGTCATCTTCCTCTGTCCCCAGTCGCTCAGTCATTACTATAAGGATGTAATCTGAGTATATTATAGCTGTTGTTTAGGATGGAGGTTAAAGTGCAAGTATTTTTTTTTTTAATCTGTAAAATATAAAAAAATAGCACTTTGAGGAAAGCATTTAGCTTCATACTGTTAACTTTGTGAGTATTAAGTCTTTTGGATATTAAAGTATGTGCTTCTCATAATCCTGAATGAGCTGCCCATGTACCACCTTTGTAAGTTCTAGAATCCTGCTTTTGAAAATACATGCTGGAAAATTGTTTTTACTGTGAATCAGGTAGCATTGGATAGGAGCAGTGAATTTTGGTGCCCTGTTGCCTTCTGAGTTCAGGCAGCTCAGAATGGGATCTATTGGCCTATTCTGTCATCAGCCACTTCTTGTGAGACGGCTTTATTTTGTTTGTAGGTGATATCTTGTTGACAGAGTTAATTTTGTTACTTTTGAGTTCCCTCAAATGAGATACTTTTCTATCTTGGGAGGCCTGCAAGTGCTTAACAGCAGAGCAGTGTGTTGCTGTACTGTTACCTGGATTAATGTATTATAGGAGGCAGGTTTTCTTTCCCTTCCTCCCCATTTTAGTTCCTTTTACCCTCCCTTAAATTCCCCACTGTGAAAGAGAAGAGATGCTAAGAGTATAAGGTCCATCTGGTCTAAAAGCTTTTTTTTTTTTTTCCCTTTGATTTTTTCGATTTGGGCAAGTCATAAGAAAGGGTAACCCTTGTGTGCTTCTGTGTGAGCATTGGTAATTGTGTAGAAGGGATAAGAATGTAATAAGCTTGTCAGCTGAGTTAGTCGTAATGTCTTGGAATTAATGTCTTAGAAATCAAGTGTATGCTTTCACTCTGTCTACTTGCAACATCAGATGAACATCTGTTTGCTGAGTGAAAATCCAAAGCCACTTCAGCCACTTGCACAAAATGTTCATGCAAGCAATAGACTTCTGAGTCTTCTGGTAACACACATTGGTTTTAAAATGCATGAACATGGTGACTGTGAGAAACTGATGCAGGAGTCACGGTTCAGTAGATCCAGCAAGCTTCAACTTACCACCTCTCGGCAACCTTAACCACTAAATACTGTTCTGAGAACTAAGATAACTTATCCTTAAGTTGGAAGGAAATAGTAGGGATTTACAAAAAATAATTAATAGATGTAGTATTTAGATAAGGAAGACCCTAATCTACTTCTGTTATAACATTTAGGTTAATGTTATCTTAAAAGGAAATAGTGTGAGTGCATTTGGCTTTAGTACCCTGCCAACTTCAAGGAGGGCAACTTAACACAGTCTTTGACTGGGCTTCAGCATCAATTAGTAAAAGTGAGGACATTTGATTTGTAGCAGAATCGTTGGGAGTAACCATTTAAATTGCCAAAATTTTGAAGTATCCCAAAAAATAAAATGTCATAAATCATCTCTGACCATATAATTTTTGTTGATGAAAAGCAGGTAGCTGAAAAAGTACAGGTAAAGGATGTCTCTTAAGGTCAGAGACAGCTGAAATACTGATTATTAGGAATATTTGAGCTTTCAGTTTGCTTTTTGTTTGGTTAGTTTTGATGTTTGTTGTTTTGGGGTTTTTAAAGTATATCTTAGGCTGTTGGGGAGCCTTTTTTTTTTCCTATTAAAATAGTGGGTATAACTGGGATGCACTTAAAAACAACCAAGGTTTTATAGCTCTGGAAAACTGGGTGTTTTTTTTTTTCCCTTGACAATTCTTTTTAAGGGCAAAATAAGTCATGTTGACAGCAATGAATAAGTATTAAGATTTCCCTCATGCAGACTGATGGCTGAAGTGCTGGGAGTAATCCTGCTGGTGTTGAAAATCAGTAGCTTTTTTTTAAACTGGCTAGCCCATATGTTTTGAGGTCTTTGTATGGCTCTGACAGCCGTTGTCTGAGAGGAGACAAATATTTCCAACAAGAGACTGACAGAGAACAGTTTTCGCTATTTTGAACTGTGTGGAGAAAACAAATCTAATTGAAGACTCATCAGTGACCTTTTTTGGGTATTTAAATAATGGTGTCTAGCCTAAAGACAAGAGTTATTGATCTATTTTGCCATGAGTGAAAACTGAGGTGTTATCATTTAGGTATGAAAATCAAGCAGGAAAAATGCAGCTGACAGTTCCGCTCTGTTCTGCAGTGACAGGAATGTAATTGAGCTTCTATGATTCTAGAAGCTCCCTTGGGATTACTTTCCTGAATATTAGCACCTTGATTAAAAGAATTATTTTTACTGCACTGTAGAATCAGTCTCTGATATCATTCTGGAGATTCCATGGTTCTGCCAAGTGGCTTTTATTCAGTGTTGATTCCCTTCCGTTCTCCCTTTTTCCCTTTAAATTCCATCAGTTTACTCTTCATATGCAGTAAAGAGAGATGCTGGAAGAGCTGCTCCTAGCTTTTGCATCGGTTTCTTAAAAATGGGAGAAAGCAGAGCACTTATGTACTATAATGTTCAAATAAGGTGAACCCTTCAGTTTAGAGGCTGTTCTTCCCAGTGTGGGGAATGTCTCATTTAGTTTTAAGGTGTTTGTGCTGCTGGCAGACTCAGATGGAGTAGCTAGAAAGCTAGAAAGAAATCAGAATAGTGTAAATCCTGTAAATGGAGGAGGAGGAGGAACTAATGTTACTTACTAGATGTTTCCCATTTAGTTTGAATAATGAGGGCACGGCTTAAAATGTTCCATAGAAAAGAATTGCCAGGTAACATTGAGATCAGTGCACTTCATCAGCGTGTGCTTTGTTCTTGTCACTAACTGGTGGTTTCAGTGTATGTCACTTTATTATTCTTTTCTGTCTAGGTGGTGCAATGATTGGTGTTTTTGCAGGAGGAATGGGAGCACCTAGCATGGGCCCAGTAAGATCTGGAATGAGTAGGTTAACTTGTTTCAATAGAATGTAAATGCATAGGCAATGTAACGTTATGGTGTGTACATAAAATTGTACCAGAGGGTTCTGGTGTAGTGTAATGTCTTGCCAGTGTTGGAAGAAGTAGAAGTTTGTTGCATGTGACTGCATGCACATCTAATAGTTTTTAAAGCTATTTTGTTGAGGTAAAAGTTCAGAGGAACACTTGCTAATACAGTCTTTTAATCTTATTTTTTAAATGGTTTTAACTTCCGGTTTGGAGGGAGAAGTGACTCAAGTAAACTTGTGTTCCTTCATGAAGCTGAACTTCAGTAATCTCTCAATTGAAATAAAAAATTGGCCTTGAATTTCAGATTATCACTCAGTTTAATTTTGTGTAAAGCTTCAATACTGAATTTGTATTGCATCATCTGTTCCTCAGGCTAGAGCAGATGAGAAACTAAAGTCTTCCTTGTGGCAGTCCTGAGAGGTGTAAGGCTCTAAGAGAAGGTCCTTCATGACTGATCTTGGTAGTTTTGCTTTACATGAATTTTTAATTATGAATTCAGAAAGATTATAATAGGATATTTGAATGCCATTGGTCTTGGTTCTTTATATAATATACATTAATATATTTCAGTGCATGTATCATAGGAAAGTTCTTGCAGGAACATCTTTTCTCTGCAGAATTTACTTTCTCTAGAAGATTGTGTCATTTAATGTGGCTGCATTAAGTAAAGCTGAATGTGAATGCAGGAAGCAAAATAAACAATAGTATATATGGTCTAATTATTTGTACCTGTAACACTGTCACAGTTATTTACTTGATCTCTTTAATATAGGGTATCAGATTTTTATTAATTTTACTGGACAGCCTTTAAATCTTAATTCTTGTGTTCAACATTGTACTGCATTAGATAGTGTGACTAAGAGCTTGATGTATTTTGGTTTTTACTTTTATTTTAGAACTGACACTTTGATTTAAGATACTAGCCATGCTACTAGATAAATCACTTGTGCGTATATGAAGTTATGTTTTGGATTACAGCAGTTCTATTAAAGTTATTTTTCTCTTAACACAAAAGATTTTTGTAATTTTTTTTTCAGAATACTTGTGCATTTATTACTAAAAAGAGATTTTTATTTTATCCTCCTTTTCTTTCTCTGTGTAGGTGGTGGAATGGGTGGTATGAACAGTATGGCTGGAGGAATGGGAATGGGGATGGATCGGATGAGTTCTGGTTTTGATCGAATGGGGCCAGCTATGGGTGGAGGCCTGGACAGGAACATCGATATCGATCGAGGATTTGTGCCTGGCCCAATGGGAGGTGGCATGAGAGAGAGATTAGGCTCTAAAGGCAACCAGATATTTGTAAGAAATGTAAGCATTTGAATACATAAAACCCATGAGCTTATTTTGTGGGCATGTTTGATTACATGCTCTTTTTTTCACTGTAATATTTTATTATTAATAATGCTTTTTTATTCTAGCTTCCTTTTGACTTGACCTGGCAGAAGCTAAAGGAGAAATTCAGTCAATGTGGTATGTACATGAATCTTAGCCCTGCTCAGCTCCATTGACTTCACATTTTAGATGGTGTTCATTAGATAAGGACAGGAAGACAAGATTGTTGGCTTATCCTGAAGAAGAGTCTGGCTAGCCTAATCTTTTTTACTTCCACCACCTTTCCCAAGTTATAGGTATAAATAATTTTTAGGCATGACATAACACTTGACACCAAGGTACAATATGGGCTATATGTACAGATAGCTCCAATTGCTGATCTGCTATAGAGCTTAACCCATTCCATTAATAAAATTACTCACAGAATCACAGATTGGTAGGGGTTGGAAGGGACCTCTGGAGATCATCACCCCTCTGCCAGAGCAGGTCCACCTAGAGCAGGTTGCATAGGAACATATCCAGGCAGGTTTTGAATGCCTCCAGAGACAGAGGCTCCACCACCTTCCTGGGCAGCTTGTTCCACTGCTCTGGTGCCCTCAAAGTAGTGGTGCCTCGTGTTTAGGTGGAACTTCTCATGTTTGTGCTCGTTAACCTCTTGTCCTGTCACGGGGCACCACTGAAAAAAGACTGGCTCCTTCCTTTTGACACCTACCATTTAAGTATTTATAAGCATTGATAAGACCTCCCCTCAGTTTTCTTCAGACTGAAAAGACCCATGTCCCTCAACCTTTCCTTATAACAGAGATGTTCTAGTACCCTAATCATCTTTGTAGACCTTTGTTGTACCCTCTCCAGCAGTTCCCTGTCCTTCTTGAACTGTGGAGCCCAGAACTGGACACAGTACTCCAGATGTGGCCTCACCAGGGCGGAGTAGAGGGACAGGATAACCTCTCTTGACCTGCTGGCCACATTCTTCTTGATGCACCCCAGGATGCCATTAGCCTTCTTGTCCACAAGGGGATATTGCTGGCTTATGGTCATCCTATTGTCCACCAGGACTCCCAGGTATTTTTCCACAGAGCTGGTTTCCAGTAGGTCAGCCCCCAACCTGTCCTGGTGCATGGGGTTATTCCTCACCAGGTGCAGGACCCTACACTTGCCCTTGTTGAATTTCATTAGGATTCTCTGTGCCCAACTCTCTGGCTTGTCCAGGTCTCGCTGTATGGTAGCACAGCCTTCTGGGGTGTCAGACACCCCTCCTGGTTTCGTGTCATCAGCAAACTTGCTGAGGATACACTCTTTATCCAAGTCATTGATGAAAATATTGAAGAAGGCTGGACCTAGTAGTGAACCCTGGGTAACACCACTTGCTACAGACTTCCAACTAGACCGGGCTACTAAATTAGTGCCTAAATGATCTTTAACCTAATCCTCCTCAATCATGGGAGAGTCTTCCTTATTCCAGGTTCTCTCTCTTACCTCTAGGGTCTGGGGTTCCTGAGGACTGGCCTTAGCAGTAAAGACTGAGGCAAAGAAGGCATTCAGTAACTCTGCCTTCTCTGCATCCTCCCTCACCAGAGCACCTACCTCATTTAGCAGCGAGCCCACATTTTCCTTAGTCTTCCTTTTACTGCTAATGTACTTGAAGCCCTTCTTCTTGTCCTTGACGTCCTTTGACAGGTTTAATTCCAAGTGGGCACAGCCTTCCGTGTTGCATCCCTGCATACTCTTGGAGCTTTTTCTTTTTTTTTTTGAAGCTGGTGTTGTGTATCCTCTGACCAACACAGTATATAATGCAGCATTTGTTTGGAGACAAATGCATGCAGTGGTCTGGGCCTGTCCAGGTTATGCATTACTTCCAGAAAATGTGCTGCATCCAATCAGAGTTAGTAATTTTCCCAAAGTGGCAGATTGTTTTTTATGAAAATAGGTGATCCTGATTAGCCTATTTGCAGGCTGTAATGCTTCTCCTTTATGTTAAGAAATAAAGGCCATTTTTATGTAAGCTGTGCTACAAATATCCAGTAATTCTTCCTATCTAATTCAGAAAAAGTGTCTTTTCACAGAAGTGAATGAAAAATGAAGCTTGGGTGTCGAAATATGTGATTGTTTTGTTTTGAAAACTCACATTCAGAATGGAAAGCCTCAGTTGAATTACAGAATGGCTTTTCTTATTTTTGAGAGACAGAAAAGGCAAATAATTTAAAACACACTGATAATACCTAAGGCATTCTTCATGCAGCTGTTTGCAGATTTGATAACAATTAGAACTCGCAGTTCAACTATGGAAAATTTTCAGGTGTTCACATTATTATTATTTTTGTTGCTGGAGGATATAGCAAAAGAATTTTAAAATTCTTTTTTAAAATCTTAACAGCTTGGGCAACTTCCAGATATTTCAGATTTTTTTTTTATTATTATTATCATCTCCTGGATAACTACCAGATGTTTATTATGTTAAATTGGTTTTAAGAATTATAAGCACAAATATAAGCAACAGATTGTATTCATGCCAGCATCATAAGGAAATATAAAGACCATGTCTCCATATAGTCAATTTCTTTCAAGGAAAGGCCAATCTTCTATTACATGATATTTAAAAATAAAAAGCTATGTATTTTAAGGAAAAGTTCTTAGTGGCATTTGTGGTTCAGGAGTGGTGTGCTACAACCTACCGTAACGAAAAACTTACTACCTCTGGGCATTGCACATTCTCTCAGGTGCCACAACATCTACATAAAAATGTCACCTCGTGAGTTGAGCATCCAACCTCAAGAAAGCACTGCAGGAATTGAATAGTGCATGTTACTTTTACACCACTCGTGACCTGGTAACTTTACTGTTTCAAAGGCTCTAATTTTGCTCTGCAGCTGCTTTGCAAAATTGCTTGATTGTTGTTATTGCTTGATATGTTGCTGTGGTGAGCAGAGTGGACTGGACTGAACTTTACCTCTGTTAGTGCCAGTCAGTAGTCACGCTTCTGGCAGGGTTGGGAAACGAAAGACAGATCTGTCCCTTAGCCTTATAGGGCACTTTGTTTCAAACTTGAGGTCAAATACAGGTATACTTTCATCTTTGCTCGTGTGAAGGAAAGATTTGAAACATTGCATTTTACAAAACATCTTTACAGCTGTTTGGACCTGTGTCACTTTTCCTGAATGAGTGAATATACCATCAGTCTGGAAGTGCTAATTTCATATGTCCCCATAGACTATATTTAAAAATGCTTTTTTATCACTTCTGATGAGTTCTTTAAGTTGTTAGTGCATTGAAGACTGGAAATAACTCCTGTTTAACTTATTTATTCAGGTCATGTAATGTTTGCAGAAATAAAAATGGAGAATGGAAAATCAAAGGGCTGTGGAACAGTCAGATTTGACTCACCAGAATCTGCTGAAAAGGCCTGTAGGATAATGAACGGCATAAAAATCAGTGGCAGAGAAATTGATGTACGCTTGGATCGCAATGCATAATTTAAAACTGTGTTCAGGAACATTCCTATGTCTGTTTAGCTTCTCTATCCTAGTAAGTCATTTTTAGTAACATTGTATGCTTACAAAAGCTGTAAAAAGGAACTTTTAAATCCCACCAGCCTTTAACAGTATAGTGTTTAATATACTGTGATACTTGTTAACTGAATCTTACTATGTTTGGTTTTTAAAGACAATTTGCCTGATTTTTGTTGTTTTTTTTAGAGGCACTGAGCACCTGCAGGTCCCTGTAGACTGTGGAAGCTTTGGATGCTCAGCGCCTTTGGAAAATTAGGCCAAGTGTCTCTAGTCATTCAGTTTAAATGAATGGTTATACTGTTTTTAATAAAATAAGCCATTTTCTCTGTTAATCTCCAGATTGCATAGTGGGATTTGTTTAGTGTTTTCTGATTTTTATTTCCCGCCCAAGTGTGTATCAACATTGTAATGTAAAAACTAGATGTCTTTTTTTCAGAATTTTGTTCTTATTTGTGCGCCGTAGTCATACTGTAATTCTTGACTCTTAAAAGAAAGGGCTCCAATTAGGCTGTGATGTTTTCGTTCTAGTTAATAGTAGTTTAATGACACAACTTAGTTCTGTAAATAAGATTTAGAGCCCAATGGGAGTTTTGAATTATTTTTTTTTTATTTTGACTAAATGAAGAAACCAATCTTTCTGTCCTGCTTTTATTTTTTTTCATCAGTCTAATCACTGATTAAAACTAGTTACCACAGACCCTTGTAGGATTGTTCCCTATGATGCCGAGTTCATATAAAATTGATAATACGGTAAATACTAAGTACAGTACAAGACAAATTGCTCCCAATTTTTTATCTATTTTCCAGCCATTCAGGTGAACTGCTAGAAAAATAAAAACAACAGAACAGATCAGAGAAATGGCTGTGTATGTCAAACCATTGCTGTTCACTTCTATGGGTCCTGATGTATTTATGAAGGCAGTTTTTATAAACCAGGGTATTCCCAAACAGAGCATATCAAATACGTTGGATCCTAAAATGTTAGACATAGCCATATCTCCATTTCCTGTAAAAGAAGAAATACAGATAAGTCTGCTTAATTGTATTGTATGAAATTGCCAAACTGTTTTGGAGGAACAGACTATCAGCCCTCAATTTCTCACAGAGCATCCTTTTCAGACTTTTCATTGAAAGAACTATAGTTACGATTCTACAGAACATGGGTTTTGGTACTACAAGCATTAAAAAAAAAAAAAGTCTCTAAATCACCAGCATAATCATCAGCTTAAAATAAGCTAGACAGGCTATTATAAAACCCAGTCATGTTTTAAATACCAAGACCTACACTAAAACTGTAACACTTGATTGACAATTCAAACTGATCTAGAATACTTCTCTGAGAGGTTTTTAAATGTCAGAGCTACAGCTTCTTCAGGTAAGCTATTTATTTATTATTAGTAAACTTAAGCTCTATAATCGAGCAAAAATTTTGAAGTTACTCCTTGAATTTCTGGACATGTTGACTTGAATTCTTTTTTTTATGGTACCTTTTAAACACATCCATTGGAAGGGGCCTGAATATTAAGATCTTTACCTTTTCGAGCCACCAGCACACTTGCAACTGTATCTGGTACACTTGTTCCTGCTGCTAGTAATGTGAGACCCATTACTGACTCTGGAATTCCCAGTGTTTCACCTGCAGTTGGTAAATAATGGTAGAAAATGCAAGTATATGTTTGGTTTACGGTTTAAGTTTCATCCAAGAAATTGCTTTGGACTCACTTTGATGGAGAAAAGATTAGTAATCATACAGTAATTTCAAAAGCAATCTGTCAGCTAACTTGACTAAATATGAAGTGACTGAACCATGAATGAGTTAAAAACAACAACAAAGAAGTACCATCCTGTCATTGTTCTTCAAATAAAAAAGGAGTTGTAGTGGACTAACCAAGTTTCTCAAAGACCTGAGTGGAATGTCTGCAGTGGTCAAGACAATACCAATTATGATTTTTTTTCTCTTTCAGATACAGTAGAAATGTAGATATCTAACAATTTCTTTTTCTCTCTTCCTCCCCACCCCCATTTCTGGGAAATAAAAGTTATCTATGTTTTTGGGCATCTCATAATTAGTGCTCAAAAGTCTCATGAAGCAATAACTCCATCCAAATCATCCGCTCTTTAAAGGAGGAGGATAAAAGCAAATGAATTGTCTTGGGGAGGAGGGTCATTAAGATCATTACTGCAGTATTGTCTCAACTACATGGCTTCAACATTTTACTCAGAAAGTTCTGTTGGATTCCAAAGAATCAAAATGCAGAATTTCTATATGACTTGTAAGTGCAACCAATCCTTTAGAAGTATGAGTTTCTTTAGGTAAATACAGTTTGTTTCCCTGCTTTTTTTTTTAGGCTCACATGTCCTGTAAGATTATTAATTTCTCGCTTTCAGATCATCAAAACTGTTCTAGCAGTTGTAGCATTCACAAGCATCATATGCTGAAGTATTTGATACCTCTGTTAGCTTCTCTTAAACTTTTTTGTTTGCTAAAATTTATCATAATTTCTTTTTGAAATCTGAATTCTTACTTGCAATATTTGGACACCAATAAGAACGGTTTACTTAAAATAAGAGGCAGTACTCTGTAAGTTAAGTCAGCAGTGCTTGCCCAGAACATAATAGTCTGGATCAGACCAGTAAATTTATGTTTGAAACTATTTGTTGGTTCAGAGGGACAAACATAATTCTGTTGCAGAATTTGTACTGGTATTTATTATTCCATCACTCCTAATGTAAGAGATTTGTAGGATGAGGGACCAACAAGATCAGTTTTTATAAATCATCTAGGCTGGAAAATAATGGTTATGCCAAACAAACCAAGGTGAAATATGAATGAACCAGCTTTATGTACCTAATGGTAGTTTCTAGCCCTCTGAAGGTTGTAAGATAGAATCTGAAACTCAGGTGAATCTAATTTTTCTTTTTATTAGATAAATTTATCTTCTATTTAACGTGCAAGGTTCTTTTTCTGGCAACTGACCATAAGGATAGAATGGTTTTATTTTTCTAGCCTTTAGTTAATTTTGTGTACCAGTAGCAATATCTCACTATAAGTAGTCAAATTTTCTTTGATAGAAAGAAAAAGATGTACTGAGTTCTGTTTGTTCTTGACTATCGAGTCCCCAGCTCTGTTACCTTTGTGACATTCTCATAGGCTGTTTATGCAATGATAGAATCTTTGAGTCACCCTTCATGAAAGAACCTGGACTTGGTTATAATGTGTGTTTAATTTTTAGCATTTTAGTGTGTAAATAGAACATATTTGACCTAGACGTAGTGGGCCAAAGACACCACTATTGCTTGTGATGACTCTTCAAAGTGGACTAGCTCTAATACACTGTTTGAATCTCCAGTGTACGTTTTCATATGAATTAGTGCTCAGTCTGGTAGAACAGCAATAACTTCTATTTGAATCCTGTTTCAAAGGCTTTTAGCATTCAGATGGTAAACCCTTGCTCTTTAGACATAAGAGGAAAATAATTTGACTAAGAAGTGAACCTGGTGGGTATTATATCCTACAATCTACTAGTATTTTCTCAAAGGTTTACCAAACGGGTAGGTCTCTTTCTGCACTGAACAAGGAGTTATTCATTGAACTTAAGTTGAAAGCACGTTTAGGATGCTGAACTAGCAGAATACAGAATACTTGAGTAGGATTAGTGAGCTTTAATGTGGAAATGGCAAGCTTTGTAACCTTTCTTGTTTATAGATTTGTTTTCTGCTTTTTTCTTAAAATTAAAAACTGGATTTTTCTCAAGCTGAGTAGGGAAACAGTGAAATGAGGAAACTTTTAATACCTTAAGATATTTTTAAGATAATGTTTTTACACACAAGCTCATACCCCTTCTCTCACTTAAATGCAATTTTTTTACTGCTTCACTATATGATGTAGATTTGTAAGAGGTATACTCACACCCCCCAAGAATGATTAATAAACACACGACACTATACTTGAAATAAAGTAACACCAAAATTTGGGAGGATTTTTTTGGCAGCTAATGTAATTAACAAATCTTTTACTATAGCATTAAAGAAAAACTTAGACAAAAAATAATGGATTTTTTACAGAACCCTGAACGTTTAATTCTAGTCTTGGTGGATTCCATGTTTGTCAGACTTCAGCTTGACAAGTTTATTGCTGTGTATTTAATTGTTTCACTTCATGAACCAGTTTAATGAAACTTATTAAAGTATGGTTTTTGTAGCTATGTAAATGAATTCTTATTCATGGGATGGTAAGGAATCTGAAGCAGCTAAACTCTAAAGTGGTTTTCATTAGGTGGAAGAAGGTGGCAAACTAAGCCATCAAACGTAAGTTTTTGTTGGGCTTTATTATTGCTAAACTGACTGTTAATTGTGGAAAGAAACTTCACAGGTAGAAAAATGTTTTTTCGGTGATTCTTGATTGGTTGATTCTGTATAGCAGCAGCATTTTAGGTACCTACCTGTGATTGTTATCATCCATACAAGAACGTAAGTTATTGCAGAAATCCATGCTGCTGAAATGAAAAATGTCACCATGAACCAGTTCCTCCAAAACTGTCTTCTGCAATCTGGTATAGTCAAATAGAGTAGTGTAATAATAGGAAGGGATAACACCCACAAAATTCTCTGCACATCTGCTTCAGGCATGGTGAAGACACTTGGATGGTCTGTTGAAGAAAAAGTAACTTTTAAATTGTAGTATTAAGTTTGAATCCATAGCATATAGTCATATTACTGCCTTTACTTCTGAGAATGCTGAAAAAAGGTAAAAATACTTCCTCAAGTTCTAGCTGTAGTCTTATGCAATACCTACATAACGCTAGACAAAAAATCTGAAATCAAATGGTTTTTCTCTCACTAGGAGAGAACTAAGGTGGATGAAAAATGAGCTTTTTCTATAAAGTTTTAGACAGAATGTTTAACAAGAGTAAGCACCAACTGCTAGTTTTTTTTGCCTAAGTGAAGAGGAAACCAATTATCTGTGGTCACATCATAGCTATTCCTTCTGATATAATACATGTTTGGGCTATGAGCCTGCCATTGTCATAAGAAAGCAGTATATTAATACAGTGGCAGTGGGCCTTTCAGCCTGTACTACATTTGACGGGCAGCGTTGCTGGGAAGGTTCACATGTGCACAGCAAAGACTGATGGAAGTCTGCTGTTCTATTATGATACAAATGAGCATCTATCCCAGCACTTCCTCTAGCAATTAACTCTGATTTTGCTTTACTTTATATTCCAGGAAAGAATAATGATTTACTGAAGTTCTTTTGTGAACAAAATCTTCATAATATCTCAGAAGCTACTCTTTATTAGAACTGATGCAGACAGGCAGGCAGAGTGCTAGTGACAACTGTAATGATATGTGTACCTTCAGAGATTTCATCAAGCCCATGCAAACTTGTTGAAAGTTGAGAGTAGTCCAGCTTGTCTTGAAAAATTCCACTATCTGTTCTTGACTGTTTGCGAATTAGAGGTCCACTCTCTTCCTGCCATCCAACCAGTGGCTGCTGCTCAGCATTTTCCTCCATAGCTCTTGTAAAGCACGTACAGCAGGGACTGAACTTTTTCATGAGGTATTGGTTGATTTTAATGTCAAAACATAGTACTAGAATATAACACCCATATATCAATAATAAGGATGCACTTTCATACCTAGAATGAAAAATAGATTTTACATAACATGTAATATAAACACTCCCAACTCTAACTTTTTAAAATGGCATGTTGTTAAAATGGAGAGAGAGAAAATTTACACGATTAGCAAAAGGAAAACATACAAAAGCATCTATTTGCAGTTGTATGGGCAGTGTCATGGAAGTTCATGAGTGTCTCTGTCTTTTCAGCAGTTTGATTAATTCCGCTTCCCTGCACAATCTTGTTTCTGTGTTGTGTAGCTGCATGTTTTCCAGGGGATTTTACTGATTGAACATCTTACCAATGTTTGTGAAATTAAGTCATGATAGTTAAAGGGAGTGACAGTGTGTGCTATTTTGAGTTAGAAACTTCAGACTCTTAGTGCTGGATCTGACTGACTTGCTGAAGCACCAGGAGTTTCACTGTTGATGGAAGAGGGTTAAAACATCAGAGGCTCATAATCTGCTTTTGGCAGACAAATGTTTTTCTTAACAGTGATGCTATCAAAGAAAAGGCTCAAAAGGAGTACACTATGAAGACTAATTGCTATGCCAAAACAGTTATGAGAGAGATTGTCAAGTCTGTACAGACAAACCTATGCAGATCAAGCTAAGTATGCAGGGTTTGAATGTTTAGGTAATAATCTTTACAAGGATTACGACTTTCTACATTTTTCCAGCAAACAGATGTTTATTTCTGTTAGCGAATGGCAGTTCAAGCTACTTGAAGTTTGGGGGTTGGGGTTTTCTGTTTGTTTGCTTTTCAAAACACTGTCTTACTAATCTCTAGTCAACATGAATTCAACACTACTTGCGCTCTTACCAGTAAACTCTGTTGTCAGATATCATCGCAAGGACCGCCGCTACACTAATTGTATATGCCAGACAGTCTCTAAACAGCGGCCAACAGGATAGCCTCGAAACCTGCAGATCACAGATTCATTTACTTTTCTTAAACTTGTCTATTACTTTCACTAAGTGCTGTAAATGCTGCATCAATATGTTGTTTCTACATTATGTAAAAATTTAAGATTCTTAGGAATGACTTAAGTATGATATTTAACAAGTTAGTGTTTTTAAAAACTTTCATAGCAAGTTATCTTAAAACTGATTACATCTGGTTTTGCTACTAAATAATAAACTTGACAGTTGTCATAGTAAGTCTCTCTTGGCTTTTGTTGGCAAATCAGAAAGGTTAACCATTTGGCTCTTAGGAGCAGAGCTATCAAAGTTGATACATACCACGCTGGATAACAGCCCACAAGCTGCAGAAATACCAAGAAGATTATAGATTGCTGATCCAAGGATGGTGCTGATGCCGATATCTCCCTTTGTCACGAAGACGCCTGTAAGGAAAATGACTCTGGTATGTTTCAGTTTGGCATGCGAGGAAAATTCTAGATTCTGAGGAGGCAAAACATAGGCCTCTTACCTAGAAAAGCAGTGACAAGCTCTGGAGCAGAGCTTCCAGCAGCCATAAAAGTTGCTCCAGCAACATCTTGAGAGAGGCCAAGGCCTGAGGATATAGCAAAAAGAATTGCTTAAATAAATACTTAAGTAGTCCATACCCATTACTTGCATTACTATATAATGCTAGAAGTTACCACAGTTTAATAGAATGAACTTTGCTTATTTTCATACAGTCAATGCATTTATTTGAAATTGGTAAAATAATATATTGAAAACATAGCCTCATTTATTGGGCTAATTTATTTCTAAGTTTAATAAATAAATTAGTTTAATAGCAGAAAAGTAGTACTGATAAGACAAGAGAGTCGCGCATGATTTAAAAATGTAAAATAGGCATATATATGTGGGCTTTAATTCTTTCATATGGGTAATAATTGTGGGGAAATTCCTTGGACTCTAGGTGATATTGCTACATGATCCATGTCAAGTCTATCTATTTTCCAGGGAAATCCGTGCTACTGTGTCTTCACATACCAGAAATACTAGTTAAATTTTAACTAGTGCTGCAATCTTAAAATCAAATTTTCACGAGCCTGTGTCTGTCTTGAATGAAATGAGATTTTTTTTCTGGTAAGTTGACTGTTCCTGAAATGTAACTCACTCTGTGAATTGAGTTCTTCACACTAAGAACAGGGACTATGGGTAACTGTGGAAAAAGTCTGACAAACGCTTACTTATCATCAATAAAAAAATATCAGCAACGTTTAAGCTTACATTTTCTGTTAAGTGTTCTGGTCTGGAGAATGTTTTCCAGTGCTCGGGGATGAGTTTCCCTAGGGGAATCTTTTTAATACTTGGCAATGAAAAGCTGAACTCTCAGCCAAGACCATCTCTTTAATTCAGTGGTCTGCTAAAGCCAGTGGAATTACTACAGATTGATTAGATTCCACAGAACTGTTGGAACTGTAGTATTCTTTTCCCTCCTCTGTCATACATTTAGTATGTAAACAATAGCTCATCTTGATCCTTGTTCACTACTTTCAGAGAAGTACAGAAACTTCTCCAAGGTACTCAACTGTCATGTTTGATTGAATACAGAGAGACTTTTGATTTCTTGGTTTGGTGTTGTGCCTCCTCCCCCCCATCCTCTTTTTATTTGTTTTAGGTTTTGCTTTTACTCGTAATCTGGGCATACTACTGCTCACACCAAAGTTATATCATCAGTTTAGTTAATACTGAGTAAGTTTTAAGATTTTCCTCCAGACACATGGAAAGCAAATTTTAAATGCATACCTGTGCAGAGTGTAATCCAAGTATGGTCTGTTTCAGTATAATATTTATACATTGCATCAAAGTAAATATTGTATGGATGTTTGACTATGCATGGAGACTCTGAACTTTCTTTAGTTTTGTCTCCAGAACACTCTAACTTAGATCATTCTCTTTAAAGGAGGTTCTATATCGAGCTGATTAGTTTTTACAGGAAAAAGATGAGGATGTTCACTTACATTCACTGATGATCTCTAAAGAAGGTAGGAAGTAATCATCGCACACAATGGACACGGCCAGAAACATGTAAAGTATAATTATGAAATAGATAATGATTCCTCCATCCTTTCTCTCCTGCGGTGTGAAAAATCCTTCAGGAAACTCCGATGAAGAAGGACGGACACAACCTGTCCTGTTCTCTGAAAATGGAGCACAAAGTTGTTAGATATCCTAATACCTTTCCGTTTTCCAGGCTGACTGCATTCTGTGAGCTAGCACTAGAAACAGAGGATGGCTGCAGTGAATTTCTGTCTTTCAAATAGATCTGTTTTTCATCTGGGGACACGGACAGCTGCAGCGATGCCCTCAAAACGCCGCACGCCCGGGGAGGGCGGGGGGCGAGTTCTCACCCGACGGCGGGACGGGCTGTCCAGCCTGGGAGAGGCCTCCCGGCCCCGGCGGGATGGCCCCGCTCCCTACCTGCGTCCGGGGCGAGGCGCTGGGCCCGTGCTCCCCGCGGCCCCGGCTGCCAGGCAGCCAGCAGCGCCAGCACCAGCAACCGCCGCGCCGCCGCCCGCCGCCCCGCTCGCTCCCGCATCTCGCCGGCTCTGAGGGCGGGCAGCGGCCGAGCGGCGATAGGGCCGGCAAGGTCACGTGGGGCCGCCCCGTGCCCCCCCGTCTTCCCGCGGCCGCTCCCGCCCAGGGGATGCGCGAGATTCAGCCCCCCCCCCCTCAGGGGTCCCTCTGCCTCAGGGGGTCCGCGGGGCTCAACTCTCCCTCAAAGGGATC
>BJBW01004113.1:10326-34263 GCA_004320125.1 Scolopax mira | reverse complement strand
GTTACTGCTATTATTTGCAACTTTGATACAGCATAATTGTTTTTTTCTTTTTTAAATCTCTGAAGGAATGATTATATCCCATTTGTAGGCATATATCTAGGTTATTCTAATTAGCAGCTTTCTATTTAATTCATTAAAAGCTTTAAATTTTAACCCTATTACCAGGGGAAATAGAGTGAGACTGTATTGATGAAGAAAGTATCATAAATCAAGCCTGACACAGAACTAAAATTATCCTGGCTTGGTTGAGTCTCCGAAGCTGTCTTCAGTAGGAATTGAAGTGTTGAAGTAAAAGAAGAGAAATTTAAAAAAATCTTTTCCCCAGGGATACCTGGGGTGGGGTAACTTAAAGCAGTTTGGCACATGGGACTGAAAAAAAAGAAAGGCATGTGAGAAGCCAGATTTAGTGCAAATATGCAAGAGAAAGGAATGCTTCTGGTTTTGTAAACTTCTGAAATGCATAAAGTCGGATATCTAGTAACTGAAGCTAACTGAAGTTGTAATATCAAACTTTTTTTTACTTCTCATTTTCATGGGTCCTGTTAGACAAAAGTGTGTGGATTCCTTTTAGTCCTCTGTGAAGGAGAGCCTTGGCCACAGTGCAGGGCTGAGATACTCCAACCTCAGTGCTGCTCAGGCAGCATTACCAAGCTATTGACATTCACCTTTACAATGTGTTTGTAGAGAACCAGTATAAACCAGTGTGGTTTAAAATACATTCTAATAATTTTGGAAGTCAGTGAAAATATTTGACTTGTTTCAAGACAATTATTTTTACTACACGAAGTAAATTAAAATATGTCTTGTGTACCTAAGTTTAAATGTCTATTAAAATATATTGAATTGAATTGTAATTCTACATTATATTCTGTTTTTTGAGGTTATATTTTCTGCTTGAGTCACATAAGTAATGTGGAAGCCTGGAGACCTTCCTCCTGGGTCTGAAAACATCCTTCTAGAAAACTTATCTCTACGTGACAAAAATGGAGCAAGGACTCATTCCTCTCTCAGAAAGGGCTCTTTCCCTGTGATCAATGAACCACAAGCTGTTTCTCTGTATATGTCTTGGCTAGTCTCTTAATGTTTATGTCTTCCTTCATCTGTTGCTGGGTTAATTGAGCTGCTGGCCTGTGTCCTGCTTCACATACCCATCAAGTGACACAGGTCTTTTTGGTTGCGAGTCCTCAGTGATGTTATTTTTAAGAAATAAGCATTTCATGGGTCATTGCTTGCAGGTCTTCGTTCTGAAGATTCATCTTTGCTTCCAGTTGCAACTGACACTGATGTAGGAAGTGGCATTGAAATTTTCTACAACCTGCATTCATAAGCCCATCTGCAAAAACACCCATTTTGCCCTATACAGGCTTTTCGAGTCTCTGTATAACAATGTATCTGAAAGTCAGATATTTTTAGCACAGAGTTCTTCTACTTAGTTTTAAGTCACATGTGATTTGGCTAATGCAAGATAACTTTTTGAAACAAAGTTTAATGCCCATTTAGCCTTCCAGGCCACACAGGCAGGAACACTGTGGTCAATAGTTTTTGATATTTTCCGAGGTGAAAGTCTAGGCTACTTTTGAAAACACATTTCTATATAAACACCCATATAAAAACTAATTCCTGATACTTTACAAAATTTGAAAGATTGGCACTTTTTAAATCTTACAAGGTACTAAGCTTTAGTAGCTTGTAAAGCTACTCTTTGTAGCTCTTTGATCATAGCCACTTATATGATAAAGTTGTTTGTTTTTTTTTTTCTGGGTGCTTGGGCAAAGCCTATGTGAAGCATACACTGAGTAAATTTCAATTTTCACTTTATGCCTGTGAATATTTAACCCAAAGTTGCACCCATGTGCCTATTTAAACCAAAACATCGGGCGTAAAAATAATTTTTTTTGGTAAAACCTTTAGGAGGTTACTCTTACTTTCTTGTTCTACTGTAATGGAATTGCAGTGAATATTGGAATTGCAGAGGGGGGATGCCAGACAAATGTCTCTCCAAACTGTACTGCAGGAGAAATTTTTTCAATGCCTGAATTCTAAGGATGTGGTGAATGTGTTCTCAGGGTGTGAAATAGCTACACCTAGACACATCTTCCTTCCAAATAGAAAGGAAAGGGAACAGCTGAGATGTTTCCTACTTTCATTGAGAATGCTGCATTTCTAGTGATGGCTTGGTTGTACAGAAATAATAATGCCTCTTTAGGTTGTAATAGGCCACATTTATGGTACCTATTTTGTCACCCTTAAATGTGGAGGATTTTTGTTCCTGCAGGCTTTTAAGCAGCATCTTACCTATCTTTCTACTATGTGCTCTGCTGGTTTTACACCTGGGTGTGTGAGTATTTCAATGTGACATCAAAAAGAAAGTGATAGTTATGTAATGGCTGGAAAGCAGGACAATTTTTTATTTTTTTTTTCGAGATTCACTTTGTGCTGGGCTTTACAAAGGAGGTCAATATCATTACTCCCTTTTTGCAGAAGGGCAAACAAAGAGTCTTAAATAAAAATGAAATTAGTTGCTGCAGGTAAACCCCCCACTTTCTTCAAAGGTGTCTGTTGACAACGATGCCCTTGTTCCTGATGGCTTTTCATTATCCCCTGGCGTTAGTATTTCCTTGTGTTTCTGCCTTGCTCTTGCCCTTGCTCTCTCTCTGTCCTGTTTTTATACTCTTTTCTATTCTTTGCTCCTCTGCATAGGAGGCATTCAGGGTTCTCACGCTCCAGTCCTAGGTGCCTGTAGGGACTTCCCATTCTGCTCAGAATCCCAGCCAGGTTTACAGTAGCCATACAATCATATAAGAAATCTCATCCTACTTCTCCAGCTGTGGGATGAAGTATGCACAGTTGCTCCTGGGAGATGGCGTAGACCAATTACATTAAGTGGAGAGATTACTCGTGCTCCATCGATACACCCTTTGGAGAAATCAATTGCCAAATCGTACCACAGGAGATCCTTCTGAAGTTTATAGATTGAACGGTGAGTTTTACTAGACAGCAAAAGGGCAGTCATTCCATGTGAAGTCTGAGAAACCCGTTTCCACATGAAAAGCAAGGAGCTTTCTCAATTAAACCATAATTATTTCAATTGAGTGAACAGCATTTTTCCTCTGTAAAGCACTGAATATTTTAATAAAAAATATTGAAAAAAACATTCAGGCTGACACAAATTTCTGGACTAGAACCTTCACTCTGAGTAAATAAAAAGGAGTCGATAAAACGATATATTACTAAAATATGACATTTTGCTGGGAGTCATTAGGCAAACCTAATTATAATAATCACTGTCCTCAGTTCTGCTGCTCTGAGACCTGCACTGAGCACCAGGCAACTAACTAGAACATGACCATACACATACATAGTCAAATTTCTGTGAAAGAGGAAAAATCTGCCATGGAGAGAGAGTAGATTACACCACAGGTCTTTCTTTGTATCCTAATATCCTGTATTCGGATGAAAATGCAAACCCTTGAGGGACTGGAGAATTCACATCTGTTCACTTTGCACATGCCCATGCCACGTGAGGGTGTGCTCTACACAGTTTTCCAAGGAAGTCACGCAGGTGGAAAAGGTAACTCATTCACTGCTTTTATGTTTGTTAGCACAAGAGCTGACAAAATAGATCTGTAGATAAATCACTTCTCGTGATTTGTCCTATCAAGATAAGCCTCTCCTCCCAGATAGCCAGCTGTGTCAGATTGCTCTGGAGAAACTCTATCTGTTCACAGATCAAACGGGTTTAGGTCAACTGTGTCTGTGTTGCCTGTTTTCCCACGGGACGTGCTGCTGGATGGTGCAGGAGCACTCGGTGTAATACAGGATGCCAGTTTGCTTTTGTAGAAAACCCTCTCCCTCTTATTTTTCTCCCTCCCCTCCAGCCTCTCTCTGTTTGTGAAACTCTGGGCTCTATCCCAGCAGTTCTGAGATAGAAACTCTGATCTCAGCCAGCTGGGAAAGCCTGCCCTCCACTGCCTGCGCTCCTGAAAGGCAGCAGCCAGGGAATTCATTGCTCAGCAAAGTGTCTTGACTGCTGGGGCTGACGAAAAAGACGTGTACAGCAGCCACGGTATTCCTGAGTGCCACCCCATGCTCTACAAGGGTGGGGGATGGCTGGTCCCAGCTCACTCAGGGGTCACTGGCATCGAATCCACCCACTGCAGCCAAACAGTGGACCCAGAACCAAAAAGTGACCGGCTCAGCCTCGTCCCGTCACTCAGCACCACCAGCCTACCTCCACCACGTCTGCTTCCAGAAATCTGCTGTTTTCCCCTTGTTTAGAGACCCACATCCCACAGCGTGGCCCTGCCCCGAGCTGACCTGCCTTACCCACCCAGAGGGACCAGTGGCATTTGGCCTCCGGGAGCCAAGGCATGCACCCGGGCCAGACCTTGGCCAGCCTGTCCCCGGCTACAGCTTCCTCGAAGTCTGAGACCATTTGGGGCAGGAGCTCAGGTTTCAGCAGCCTGAAACCCCTGCAGCTTGACTGCTCCAAATGGCTTCCCATCGCCCGCTGAGCTTGTAGAGCCTGCGACAAACAGGCACCCTAGAAAGAGAGGGGACCCTAAGAAAGACTTCAGGGAGAAATTGATTGAAGTGAAAGTTGGAATGACAGTAAACATTATCAAGATTTTTACATTGTTTATTGGTGGAAGAAAACAACTTAGTCCCTCAAAAATCAAACAGCCAACAACGTGTGCAGTTACTGTAGAGATGCTCTCAGGTTTTGAGCTGCACATCCAGAGCAGTTTACAGCAAAGACCACCATCAGAATACTCTCAACATAATAAGAACACTCTATAAATAATATAAGAGGTTGTGATGCCAGGGAAGCACATTTTTTTCTCAGAGAAGGATTTGTTTGGGGGAAAGCTGTTGTCCATTCCCCCTCCCCAAGCCCCCATTAGGGTTTCTGAATGGAGTTCATAACATGCAATGGCTTGGGCACAGCCCTCCGGGGGTTCCTTTTCTCCTCCACCAAGGCTCAGCTTGGCTTTATTCCTCCCCATCTTCACAGTGTTATTTACAGAATTTAGGCTTAACCCTGTAGTAGCTTCAGTGAGAGACAAGGACATAAAAACATTATTCAGCCTCTTGTGCACCTGTGTCCCTCACTGGGTCAAGCTTTACAACAGGGGAAGCAATCAGTTTCATGGAGGCAAGCAAATGGTTTTCAGCAAGGTGAGTCAGTTCTTGGAGGTCTGCTGATCTGTGATGCAATTTCTTCGATGTAAAATGCACTGAGTTCTCTGAGACGTATAATCCTCATTCAACTCCTTATGAAAAACTTGAGCTAATGGAAAAAAATTGTAACCTCTAAAACTAAGTGCTATGCATCCACCTGACACAGTAACTGCTACAAGATGCACCATGAGCAGAAATGTCAGCAGAAAGGAGGAGTCGTTCTCATATTTACTTCAGCTGACAATTGTTGCACCAATCACTCAAACCTATTGCTCCAGGTAAGTGATTTAGGAACATAAGCGATTTAGGATATCTCTGAGTTTCTCAGTGAGTTTGGCATGAATGGTTGTGTTTTGCTTACAAATCAGCATTTGATTACTTGATTGCCCCTCTCTTCCCAGAACGTATCTCCTCCAAGGAATGAAGCCCATTAATTTACTTATTTCAGAGTGCTGGGAAAACTAACAGAGATCAGTAGATCAGGTGGTAGTTAGTTATCTTTGTTAAAAAGTTGCTTGTTCCTTGAGCTACTGAGGATTAAAAAAAAAAAAAATAATCCTGAGGCAGTAGAAATGGCAACAGAAAGAAAAATTTAAGAAAAAGAGTGCTCAACCAAAGATAAATCCACAAGGAGGAAGTACCGGCTCTTCTGGGTAGGTTGGTTTTCATTTCAGTTTCTCCTTGCTCTCTAGCAGAACATTTTCCACATCCTTCTTACTATTTATTTGGAATAGGGTGCATTAGCATTGAACTTGTAACTAGAAGATTGTGCATTGTCTCCAGAGGCCACCGCAAGGATTGGAGTTTTAGTTTGCTCTGGCTGTAGAGCTATGGGCAATCAGCTTTCGTTAGCTGGGTAGCTGTAAGGTGCTTTGTGCCTCTATTAGCCTTACTGGGGTCTGCAAACAAGTTGGTTCCCTTATTGGCTTTCTGAGATTTGCTTTTTGTTAGCCTTCTCAGCTCTGAAATTGCAGACTATTCACTGGTGTTCCTTTGAGCTAAGGAATTATCTGCATATGTATCTGTATCAGACGGTTTAAATGCATTGCTTCAGTGTGACCCTGTTAAGTGTGTCTTAGAATTGGGTTTAAGTTAAACTTCCTCCTGATTATTTAAGCTAGATTGAGAGATGACTACTTAAAATTACTTGGGGGAAAAAAATTAAAAGGCATTCACCCTGTCAGTCTGAAGGATCCTGACAGTATGGGCCTAGGTGCCTGCTTTGCATAAGGGCAGTTGTATGGTATTGAGCAAAAGGTGTAGGTAGCATAATATTCCTGCCTATAAGATGATAAATTAAGCAATGATTTAGGCAGCATGTGCCTTAAAAAAGAGCATAAGAACAGGGTAACATTAAACAATACCTCCATTTGCAGCTCATGGATTTTTCTGATGCCAAAGAGCCATGTGTAATGGTTGACTGGATTAGTAATTAATAATCCTCACTGGATTTCTCTTCCACAAACCTGTCTATTTTTCCCTGGAGCCCATATAAGCATTTAGCTTCTTGCCACAGGTAATTCATAGAATCATATGAGGTTGGGAGGGACCTCTGGAGATCATCTAGCCAAAGTGGGTCTACCTAGAGCACGTTGCACAGGAACTTGTCCAGATGGGTTTTGAATGTCTCCAGAGAAAGAGATTCCACCACTCTCACAGTAAAGAAATTCCTCCTCATGTTTAGGTGTAAATTCTTATAATAATTCCACTGAATGGCACTCCTTTGGTGGAAAAAACCCATTGCTTTGTTCTGAATTGGTTTCCTGCTGGCTTCAACTATTTTCCACCCTTTTCCTGGTGGTTATATGTTCATAGGCTCTGCTATGTCCTTTAGGCCAACTGGTTTCAGAATGAGAAGTCTTAATTTACTCAGTTGTTTATTGCTAGACTTCCACTAAGGTTTTTTTCTCCACTGAATCTTTAACTTAAAGATTAATCTTTAACTTAAAGATCTGGAGGAGAGAGCAAACAATGATTTCAGGCTTGTGCTAGAAGAGAATGTAAACTTAGCTAAGGTGTGTTTGATGGACACTGACATGCACTGTAGCCACTTGCTCTCTTGTTGGTCACGTATGTTACTTAAGTAATTGTGATTATAATATGTGGAGAGATAAGCAGACTTTATGTTCAAATGGTATGTCCTTGTCACAAACTTTTATGTAATGACGTAGGGTTGGGGTTTTTTTTTCTTAAGTGGAACCAGTAAACCATATGCCTCAGTGATGTCAGTTGTGTGTACATACAGCTGCGTTCATAAGAGTTGGTAACAGTTAACCTGAGAGTGGCACAAAACCCAGAAGCTGCTCAGTTTCAATGGAAAACCAGCTCATTTAGGGTGCACCCACCTGCCCAGGAGGTGTGTGCTCCAAATTGTATGAGGAGAGCACTGAGAAGAAAGGCCTAGAATGATTTAGCTGGGTTGCTGTTGCCGGCCTGAAGGTGTGCCTTTCCTGGTGCTGGGAGCTTTAGCAGTTACGGTGTGAGAAATTAGGAAGGGTCATATGAGTGAGGAATGGGGAGAGTGAGAGTGAAACACACTGCAGGCAGAGGCTGTCACTCCGGAAGCCTGGAATGTTACTGCAGTGGAATTTTTGTGCTGCTCTCTGTCTCTGATTGTGTCTCTGCTTTGTCTCACAAAACAAGTGATTCATTGCGTTTCTTGCTCAGGGTGGGGCCGTAATTACTTTCCTGGATTGCTAAAAATAAAGCTGAGCCATGACTAAAATATTAATTTTTATTTTTTTAATAAAAGGCAAAAAGCTGATGTCTCATGTAAGTAACTGAACTTTCATTCAGAATGGATTTATACTATAGGTATGAATAATAAATGCATGTCTTTAAATAATGAACAACTTGCGCCACAATCTATTTTTACTTAATCAGACCTCTATCCACTCCTAACGTGTGTTCCTGCGCACAAGAAGATACGCTGGTGTTCTTCTCCTACTGCTATTTATTCCCTCAGCATGTGGTTTTTTTCCTTCTTGATTCATCAATACATAACCTTCTGTGGAATGCCAAGATGTCTTATTTTAAAATATCAAAATGAAATGTACTAACCTGTTGGGTCTTCTGAAGTATTGGATTTATATAAAGAAAAAAAAAAAAAGGGTGTTGCTTATCTTTTGATATAACTAACTGGCAGGTGCTGACTGGCATTATGTTGGGCCTTGCTGCTAATCTGCTCTCTCTTTCTGGAAAATTGCTGTTACACCACGTGTTGTGGTAAATTGGTAGTGTTGGGTGATAATATATATGTTATTTTTCACACTATGCAAATAATAATTTGTATTTGTAAATCATTTTCACTTTCTTGATTATGACACGATCAAAATTCCCCCAAGTGAGCAGGGGAGAGCTATGAATTCCAGAAATGCCTGTCCTGCAGCTGCTCGGCCTGGTGATGGTCTGCACCAGTGACTCAGTGATTCCTGCTGCAGAGCTGTGCAGTGGCTGCTGCAGAAACGGCGTCTGACTCTTTTTCTCCTAGAGAAATTCTTAGTCATGATCAGGACGGCATTATCTAAGAAAGGTTTCTGAGGGTTATTGCTTCTTCTGACCTGGGATACATGGTCTTCTGTTGCGGGCTGTGTTGTGGGGTCTTCTGGTAGGAGGTGACTGGCGCTTGGGCAATTTGTGACTGTGGCACTTGTCTGAAAGAGGGAGCAGACCTCGTTAATGGAGTATAAGCTGACAGAACAGCCACACGGCAGCTACGTTAATGGATATTGCTGTGTCTGTGGGTTTTGGGGCAGCAACAGGAGCGTTTATGTGAAGTGTAATGTGTTCAAAGAGTTGTGGGGAGTGGGAGAATGAAGGCCGCATCCCCCCAGTGCTCTGCAAGGGGAAAGGGGCCTTGGGGGCTGGGAGGAGCAAGGACAATCTCCGACACACGGGCTCCGGGCAAACACCACCGGAGCCACCTCAGCCGGCTGCGGAGCTGGTCCCTCGGTGAAAGACTTCACCAGCCGGTGCTCCGGTGGAAGGATGACAAGCAGTTTCTAGGTAAGGGCAATGGCCCTGGGCACAGACCCTCCCGTGAGGGCTGCCGAGAGCCGCACCTCGGCCTCCCCTCCCCACATGGAGGATTTAAGTAAATAGACACGGTCCCCCTAAGCAGAAACACTCCTCAGGGGTAGCCCCCACAGCCCCGCTGTGCCGCCGGTGCCCGCGGTGGCCTCTGCCCCCCGCCCCATTCCCCGGGGCGGCGGTGCCGGCCTCCTCAGCCCTTTCTGCCCCTCCCCGGCTCCGCTACCCCGGCAGGACAGCACCCCGAGGTCGCCGCAGCCTGAGCGGCCTCTCCCTCCGCACGGCCTCAGGGCCCTAGCCCCTCCCGCCCCACGGCCACCGTTACCGGCCCCGCCCACCGCCGCAGGCCCCGCCCTTCCGAAGGACCCCCTTCCGTCACCGGGGCTGCCCCGCCGAGCGCCTGCCGGCTGGCGGCGCGCTCCCCCGCAACACCGGCTCCTCGCTCGCGGGTGCAGCGTCTCTCGCCGCCCCGAGACTCTCGGATCGTTGGCGGCGGCGTCTCCCCGCCGGCCGGCCGGGCGGCTGCGCGGTGGAGCGGGCAGGGGAGGCGGCGGGCGGGGCGGCCCCGGCTCGTTGGGGTCCTGCGCGGCGGCGGGCGGGCGGGCGGATCGGTGTCTCCTTCACTTCGCCCTCCAGTGCCAGCGGCTGCAGCAGCGCGGCCTCCTCACGGCGAGACCTGCTACCGCGCCCCCGGCCCCGCTCCGCCTAGCCCCGCCGCCCTCCCGCTTTTAGCCAGGTGCTGGACCGGGCCGCTCATCGGCCCCGCGGGAGAAGGGGAGGCGGGTGGGGCTCGCCCGTAGGCGAGCGGGCGGAAGGGTGGCGAGTGGGGCTGGGCGGCCGCGCGGGGTCGGGGTCGGGGTCGGTGGGGCCGGGGGGTTGGCTTTCCCCAGCGGGCCCGGGCTAACGGCGGGGCAGGGGCGACCGGGCCAGGCAGGGGTTCTCCGCACGCGTTCCGCACCCCCCCTCCCCAACCCCTTTCTCCCCCTCCCCTTGTAGCCTCGGGCAGGCGCCGCGCCCTCCTCGGCGTGCGGGGCCGGGCCGGGGCGGGCGGCGGTTACATAAAGGGCGGCGGGAGGGTCAGGCCGGGATGCCCAAGATGGCCGCGCGGAGGAGTTCACCTTGCGGCGGCAGCGGGCGCCGCTCGCCCTGGCGGCGGGCCGGGCCGGGAGGGAGCGGCCGGGCCTTCCCGGGAAAGGGTGTGCCGCCGCCTCACCCCCCGGCCCGGCTCTTCGCATCCCCCTTTTCCCTTTCGGTGGCCTCCCCTACGGGAAGGCTCCGCGTGTTCTTCTCCCCCCCCCCCCCCCCCCCCCCCCCCCCACCCCCCGCTTTCGGTTACAGAGCGCGCAGTTCGTTTGCAGATGTTTAATTGTCCTTCCCTTCTCCGTAGAGTCTCTAAGTTGGCTTAGCTATGGCTACTAGTCTAGAGTGCCCGCCCCCGATATGTAAGTAGGGAGAGAGCTGAAGCAAGGGTAACGAGGTGGTTAATTTATTTACGTATTTATTTAAGCTTTTAGTGTAAGTCTAAAGGTCAGTGGTATGTCCAATATATTTTAACGAAGTCATTTTAAAAAAATAATGTAAATTTCTTTGTTGCCATTTATACTGCTGGAATACAGTTTCAGTATAGTTACTGTCATTTTTTTTTTAAATTGAGTACTTTTTTTTTTATTATAGCCTGATCTACCCTCTAACCTGATCTTCAATAGCCCGAGATCTTAAAATTGTTAGAAAGTCCTTGACTTTCCTTTAATTATAGGGTGTGATAGAGCTTTGACATATTACCTCGAAGAAAGATTGTGATGTAGTAATTCTGATAACATTAATATGCTTTTGTGTCCTTGAGATTATTTTCTTCTTTTTATGGAAAAAAGAAAGCACTTTTGTGGCTCTTGAGTAACAGATTAATTAAACTTTTTTTTTTAGGATGACACGAACCAAAGATCAATGTAGAGCTCCCACTTGATTCAAGTAGATTCTGTGGTTTTTGAAAGGGGAATGAAATTATCTGATAGTTGTTTTCATGATGTACTGTTAGATGATAATTATGTTTTAAAGACTTCTAACTAGTAGTTTAAGGGAAAGATACTTCAAAATAAGATTGAAGAAAATTACTTGTAGGAATTTGCAAATCTAGCTAATTTACCAACATTGGAGGACAGGAGAATGACCTTTTATTTTTGTTTTGGCCCTATTTTAATTTAATGAGCATTCTGATGAGGCACTGCCTTATCAGGTATTTAGTATAGCCAAAGTTAAATCCTGGTTTCCCTTTTTGTTCTCCTCCAGCCCTGTTGGTGTAGGATTGGAGCTGCAGTGTGACAGTTTTTTAACAGTTTAACAGACTTTGTTTTAACTTATTAATCACAAAACTTGCATCTGTAGGCTGTAATTTCTGACAAATGCTGGTTGGTTTCTAAGCGATGGGAAGGATGCTTAACTAGGCCAGATAAAAGAGCAGCATCCTTTTATTGTAGTAATCCTTTAAATTTAGACACAGGTATCAGTCACTTAACTTCTCAGGACGTTACTGCTTAGCATAAATCTCTTGTCTGTAACGTCTAGTCAGATTGGAAACAGTTAAAACAGAAGCTAAAACCTCATTTATTTACATGGTAAAAGCATGCCTGTGCTAAGGGCTGGTATAAAACTTGAAAACTAGAAATAATTATTGTTGTGAAGATGCTACTTAGAAGTGAGACCTATTCATTAGAGGCAAAATACATAGCTAAGCTTTCTCTAAATTATTTTAAACTGCTAATGAATTGTATTCTTGCTGTACAGCAGAAATTTTGTAACAGTGATCCCACACTTTCTCATAATTTGGCCCAACACCTGCTTCCCTTTATTGAATAAGTAATAGGAACCATTTCATGTCTAGTCACCGGGATTAGTATCGGTTCTGATATAGAACTTTCTTTTTTCAAGACTTGTATTATTTATTATGGGCTTGAACTTGGGCTAAGCCTTTTGAAGCTTCAAATGCTCTACCTAATTTTCATATCTTCTTTCTATTTGTTTGACTTTTTGTTAAGAGGCAGTTTAACTCTGTGTTAACCAGAATTATTTTATCTTCTTAATCATTCAATGGCTGTCTTGCTCTAGTGACCTGGTTGTAGAGTTTAGAACCCCTTATTAAATAAGGGTGTGTGGGATTTTTTATTATTTTTGTTTAAACTGTGAATGTAAATGTTTTCTTACGACTAGAGAGGTAGAGCAAGGTCTTGTTCCTTACCACTGCTTGCTAAAATAACTGTTTTGTTTTTTTTTAAATATTAGCAGTTCATACAATTAGGCTATATATGGCAGATGTAATAAAGTTTTGGGTTGTTTTTTTTAATGTGGATGCCATTCTGAAGCAACATTCTGCTTAGTGGAATGGTGCCCTAAAGGAAGTTATTCTGAATCAGGTGTTCCAGGAAAGTTTTCCCTTTATGTAGATAAGGCCATGAAAAGATGTAAAGAAACTTTTGAAACAGAAGAGAAAAAATTCTTGCCTTGGTTCTGTATTATTGAACTTATTACACTTATGATCTTGCAGAGATCTGCAGGAGAGATGCAATTCTGTAGCCAGATTTTGAAAATATAAATATTGGTTAAATGTACTGTATAAAAATGAAAGTAATCTTTCTGCTTTCAGTTGAAAGTTAACATGTGAGGGCACTAATCTTGTTATTCTTGAGGTTCTGAAGATATTTTTCCATTTATGTAAAAAAAGAAAGAAAAACCTCACGCAAGAGCAAGAAAACCAGTCAATTTTGTTAATCTGACTTTCTGTGGAAAACAAATGTCACTAATCAGCTTGAAAAGATAAGATTTTTTTTCTGTTTGCTTGTATTTAACCTTTTTATGGTGCTTATCTAGTGAGGTTCGTCGCTTCCCCCCCTCCCCGTATTAACTCTTTGAAATATGCTCTGTTTCCTGTATTTTAAAACTCTAAAATACAGTGCCTCTGTAACAGTGGCCTTTTGCAGTTGAAATCATGGGAAAACAGTCACCCAAGGCAGTCAGAGATAGTGTGTCTTCAGAGGGAGGAGCCTAGGTCTGCGATAGACCTTAGGCTGATATCTGTCCATGGGGCCAGAGAGGCTGGGTCATCCATGGTCCTCAATGACAGGTTCTTGGCAGTGGGGTTGCCAGAGGCTCCCTCTGACAAAAACTCTCTTTAAAAGCCCCTTTCTCAGTGACCCAGCACACCTGGTTGTTTTTTAGACTAGGAGGACAGCCACTTAAACTCTTGTATGATATAGGGGTAAAAAAACTTCATCAAATTACAAGCTTATGGCATCAGGTGTTCCTTTTTAAATTGTATGCCTACCATTTGAGGTGTGGGGCGAATGATGTTGCAAAGCAGATAGGCACTCGTCTTACATCTTGAAAATAAAATCTTGTAGGTCCTCTCAGATAATTTTTTGAAGCATATGTCAAATATTACTTTGTGGAACCTCAGGAAATAACTGTCTGCATTATAGTTTTTCACATTTCCAGTTTTCTTGGGTTTTAATGGTAATTCCCAACACTGGAAATGTAAGGTGTTTCTTTATTTCTGGTATTTAAAGAGAAATCTACTTGAAAAATGAAGAACTGGGTGGTCTCATAATGGCTCTTCTCTACAAGCAGATTACCTAAGCCAAAAAAATATTCAGTGTTCACCATGACCATTACTGAAAATCTATAGGTGTTTTAGAGAATACTGTAATTGTTTGAGCCATCTGTTAACTGCTTTCATATATGAATCTGCCTTAAAAAGTATTTTTGACTTGTGTTAGCATTTTTTGTGTCTGCGTGGTGGTAAAGGGATCACTATTAATTAGCCTATTAACCTTCCAGCTCCAATGGCGATTCCTCCATCATATGTAGACCTTGGCAAATCTGCCAGAGATATCTTCAATAAAGGATATGGTAAGAATAGTACCTTTTCTAAACCATGTTGTTTGTGATGCAGCAATGAATTGCCTTTTTAAGTGTCTGTGTAAAATTAAGTGCTCAAATGCCCGTGTTTCTGGGGAGAGAGGAGGTGCATTACTTTTATATCAGTACCATCAACTAACAGATCATTGGAGGCTTCCTGTGAGCTGTTCTGATGTGAAGTCTGTTAAATCTTACTGCTTTAGCTACGTAAATGTCAGAGGTGTACAAGTATGCAAGAATCAAGTGTAATTTAACTTGGAGTACCCTTTATTTGCCAGTCTGTCTATGCTACATTTGTTTATATAGAAAAGGATACGTACCAGTGCAACACCAGTTGGAATAGAAAATGGGATAAAGAATCCTTCAGCATTTTAAAATGCTTAAATACCAGGCAGTTGCATAGTTAAGTTCTACTTCCTTACAGTACTCTTTCTTTCTGGTCTTTGGGAGTGCATAATACCAAGGCTGTTGCTCAGCTCTAAGAGTAACAATGTGAATTGTCACTCCCATAAAATCTATTTATATTACAGTTCCAATGGCTATACATTTCCCACTTTTGCAGTGTTTTTTTACTTTGAGATATTTCTTGCTGTTGAGAGATTAATTTTATGTGTTGTAGTAGTTCTTCAAATTGCATTGACTATGGAGCCGTTGCCATCCTGGGAACAGAAAAGAATGGGTTTTGTCTGTCACTAAATTTACTCTTGGAAATCATTGTTTGGAAGTTAAAAGTATGGTGTACAACTGAGAGGCTACGCACCACTTTCTGTGCAGTGATGATAGAACTCCTGGTTTGTTTTAGAGTCACCTCCTCTACCCCCTGTGGCATCTAAAATTCAAGTGTTACTGAAGTCAGCCAATGGTTGTTTTTATGTATGTGTATGTGTGGGACACTGCTGAGGTGGGCTGGAAAGACAGTTTCTTGGAAAAATGTGCCTGGTCTTAGTTAAAGCCTATCAATGTAACTTTGACTTCTGTTTGTTAAGGTTTTGGGCTGGTGAAACTGGATGTGAAAACAAAATCTGCAACCGGAGTGGTAAGTTTAACTATCTTTTATTAATTATTTTTGTTCTATGTATGTTCTCATATTTAATTAGAAAGGACACCTTCTAGATGCTGTTAAATAGCTTATAGGTTATATGAATAATAAACTTTGGGTGTAAAATAATTTCAGAAGATCTGACTTTATTCTGAATGTAGCAATGGTGTGGCACTGTTTAGTAATTTTCGTAAAATAAAAAGGTTTATTAGTTGTGTCTTACACAAGTAAGTCTTAATTGTGTCATATATTAAAGGTGTCTTATGTGTGAAGGTGAACAAGCAGCTGACACGCTTTTGAAATATTTTAATATATCAATCATAGTACATAGAATTTATTTCTAAGGTCTTCTGTGGTGGTGTTTGTATTTGGTGGAAGTTTCTGGCATCTTAATGCTTTGTGAAGTAGTTGGCAGTGAATTAGCACATTGAATCTTTGGCTCTTCTTTAAAGGTAATAAAGTGTTGCAATAACATTCCATGCAAGATATCTTGGTCATGCAAGCCTCCTGCAACTTTTAGCTATTTCTAGAGCAGACTTTGCAAGATATAAGGGTAGATTTATTTATTTTTTCCATAACTGGAAGCTTTAACATTGTAACTGGCTGTTAGAAACAAAGGGTTTGCTGTTTTTTCTAGAAGTGTAGATCCCAACTGAAGCACAGTTTACAGGAGCTCTATTATAGGTGTGGTTCTTATTTTAGCTTGTTTCTTTTGAGGAGTACCAGTACTACTGGTAAAACTCTCTGAAAAATCCAGGCTGTCATGTGAATCCCCTATCAGTTCTGGAGCCATCCTTTCCAGGAGGAGAAAGTGCTGGCATGTATGTACTACAGATGTTTTAAAGCAGAGATAAGAGATAATGTAATAATTTTTGGCTCTTGAAGCTGTTACCATACTGGTTGCTGTCACAGCATAGCACAAAGCATCAAGTTAGAGCTGAAGGTATTTGGACTTGAAGTTGTGTAGTCCCTGTCACTTGCCAAGAAATAGATCTTACTATAATTATGTAGCTGTGCAGGTGGTTTAGTGTTTGCTAACATAATTCAAGTAGATGTCTCAGCTGTGGTTAGATTTGATCAGCCACCATTAAAGAACAGGCTTATGCACTCTTGGGCTGTGCAGTAGGTCTCGGGCTCTGAGAATACAAATGATTAAGGACTGGTGATCTCAAATCTGTGTTTCCTTCTGGATGAAGTGAGTGTGAGGAGTTGATGTGAAAATAATACCGTGCGTGGAGGAAGACAGAGAGCAAAACTTTGATTTATATGTTGAAAATTAAAATAAACTTTTTAAACCATAAGGGCAATAGTATTTCAGTGGAAAGAGCTCCTTATTTGCAAACCAGACTGCTACTAGGTATTGCCTTTAGTTTCTGAACAGCAGCACACAGAAATTACTCATTCTGTTCTTTGTGAGAATCGAAATTGTCAGAGACATCAGGGACTACTTAGTTTAGTAAAGAGATGTGAGTAATACTGCTAACTTGTACTTTCAAGCATTCCAAGTAAGACTCTACCAGAAGCATAAAATCAGACTGTTGCTCTTAGCTCACAATTCAGACATGAGTGTTCTTCCTGTGTATCATTAAACCAAAGTGTCAGGGGAATAGGAATTTTACAGATATCAGTAGAAATGTGTGCATGTGGCTTATGTGAAAGGCTGGGACATTAGTTAGACTGAGAACTCTCTTAAAAAGCAACAAAAAACCCCGAACAAAAAAACGAGCCACCACCCACCCCACTCCCAGTATGAAACATGATGGCATTCTGTGACATTTTACAGCTGTACATAACTTATCTTTGGAGGCGGTTGACTGGAATAAGGAAAGTACATATGTGCTCCTTAAGGAATTTTACTGGAGTGTCATTATGTGGCTTATAGCCTTCTTGGCTCTTTGTTTAAATTTTAATTTGCTCGTTAGGAGTATCAGACTTAACTTTATATTTCAAGAACTTCTTTCTGCTTTTTAAGGTGAATGCTTATGGTAACTACTGCCTTGCTTCCAAGTTACGTTGCAAACCTGTGCCTTTTTTAATAGTGTCAGAAACGCTGCAGTTGAGATGGAGCTTGGGGAGGAGGCCTCCGTGTTGGTCACGAATCATTTAGCTCTTCTTAAGTGTGTCACTCCTCCTTTCTCCACAACTTGTTAAACTTTTTGCATAGAGTAACAACATCTTAGTATTTACTGAAGAAAAGAAGTCTTTTCTCTTTCTGCGTTGTGTAATGCTTTCAGGATCACATGTATCTTCTGTGTAATGTGGACACTGTCCTTTTTAGGAATTCACAACATCTGGTTCATCGAACACAGACACTGGAAAAGTGAATGGGAGCTTGGAGACCAAATACAAGTGGGCTGAGTATGGGCTGACTTTCACAGAAAAATGGAACACAGATAACACTCTGGGAACAGAAATTGCAATTGAAGATCAGGTAATAAGATTAAGATATAGATACTCTCAGGTAAAGAGTATTTATGTGTTTTACCTAACTAACAGAACTGAATTTATACCTTTATCTTATCTTTTTCCCCCTTCAATTAGATTGCCAAAGGCTTGAAGTTGACATTTGATACAACTTTCTCACCAAATACAGGGTAAGAATTGTTTACCTTTTAACATTATTTAGGGCAGTAACAGCAGTCGTGGTCAATAAATGTTTATCTGGTCTGTTGTATGGACAGAGATGTATGTATGGTGTGCTATTGATCCAAATTAGCAAATCTCAGTGCTAAAGGCTTCTGCTCCTTATTCTACGGGGTTAGGAGTGGACATTTCACAACAGCCCACTTTGCTTATTTTCTGGGATAGAATTACTTGGGAGATTGCTGGAGGCATGAAAATGCTTCTGTATCCATCACAAAATACCTTGTGCTTTCCAGCTGTGGGCTAGTTGTGCTTTGGCCCAGTCTAGGGGGTGCATTGTGTAGAGTCATGTAGCTTGAATCTAGCTGTCTGTTGCAGAAGATCAAGCTTTGTATTAACTGTTTTTCTGTTTCAGAAAGAAAAGCGGTAAAATTAAGTCAGCTTATAAACGTGAATGCCTAAACCTAGGCTGTGATGTTGACTTTGATTTTGCTGGACCTGCAATCCATGGTTCAGCTGTCTTCGGTTACGAAGGCTGGCTTGCTGGTTATCAGATGACTTTTGATAGTGCCAAATCAAAATTGACACGAAATAACTTCTCTGTGGGTTACAAGACTGGAGACTTCCAACTGCACACTAATGTGTAAGTACTGAAAATTGTGTCCAGATTTACAGAAGCAGGTTTTCTCTCTCTTTCCCTCGAGTTTGAATACAAATGCTTGAAATACCAAGAGGTGCTTATAAGGCCATTAAGTGGAATGCATTTTTCAATAGGAAATCCTAGATAAATGTTACTTCGTATCTCTCTTTTTCAAAGCAGTGAATACCTGTGCCTTGTTAGTGCTTGCAACATAATATATGCTACAACTTAACCAAATATGGATGTATAGCTGAATTGGAAGTGCTGTAGGTCAGTTATGATCAGTTCAGGGCTGATCATAATGCTTTTTTCCAGCTTTTCCATTACATTAAATTGCATCTGACTATAATTTCAGTAGTAGTTACTGGAGCGAAACTTAGAGCTTTGCTTTTGGATGTTTTGAGAAGGTTCATCGTCTTGCCCCTTGGGGATGATGAGTGCATGAAACACTTAGAGTGTAACTAAAGAAGTGTAAGACATTCTTTTTTATGAACTTTCTTCCAGAATTGCTACTTTAGAGCTTAAATATTCTTCAGACCATGCTGATCAAAACCTACTGAAGAAAATGGTGTTTTCATTTTGAGTTAATAAAAATTGGAGTTACTCTAGTGTGTTTAGGTAGGAAATAACTTGAGTGTTGAGGTAGAAGTTTCTCCCTTTTGGAGGGAGAGGATGGCCCTTGTGTCTGGGTTTATGGAAGTTGAGGACTATGGGAGAAAGCTACAAAAGACTTTATAGTCTGGGCTGTAAGAATTCAGTTTCAGTTTACTAATGTCAAACACTGGTGTATTTTTAAAAACTTCATCTAATTCTTTAGGAATATCATATATATTCGGTAATCACAGAATTCAGAATGCCCATGAACATTTATCTTCTAGTTTTGTAAGGAGTGATCTGGAATTATATTCAAGTACTTAGTGCAACAATAGTGTGAGAATTAGCTATAGCACTCTGAAATACTTTTTTTTTCTCTCCCATCACTTACTGCAGTTTAATTTTGCCCCGAAGCCTTTGTTCATCTCACCTTCTCCCATCGAAAAATGTGAAACAACTCAAACTTTTGGAATTCTCATTTGAATGAAAAGTTGAAGTACTTAAAAAAAAAAAAATGTTTGAGTTATTCAAATATAGGAAACTTAACATTTTTTTCTTATTTTGTGCAGCAACGATGGTTCAGAATTTGGTGGGTCAATTTACCAGAAAGTGAGCGACAATCTTGAAACTGCTGTAAACCTGGCTTGGACAGCAGGTAGCAACAGCACTCGCTTTGGCATTGCAGCTAAATACAAGTTGGATTCCACTGCTTCTATCTCTGTAAGTATGCTTCCAACCAAAAGGGTGATACTAAGCATGGTGTATTTTTCATTTCTGCAAATCTGTGTGTTATTAGTCAAAAGGAGGTAATAAGAAGTCAGGAAGTCTTGTATGAATTGCTCTTCCAATTCAGGCAGTTATAACTATAACCAGCAGTATTTAAATTCTGTGATTTTGCATACAGCAAAGTCTCTTTTAGAGTCTGACTGTCAAATGTTGTACTACTCTAGAGTACAATGTATTTATATTTAAAAAAATATATTGAAAATCACCCTTTGTGTCTGATTCTGTAAGTTTACAGAATTTTTTAAAATCAGTTTTTGGGGAGCTCTGTCATGTTCTCATGGTAACAACTCTGGCAGTACTGGTTAAAGATGATATGCAGAAATGTTTTCTGTATGGTAAACCTGGATTGTTGCATCACTTCCTCTATAGGATTATCACAAAGCGAGATAAATAATTTTGCACATAGTGTTTACGATGACTTTGAACTGTTTTCTGCTTGCCTGATTGGACCTGCAAGATACAAATTCTTTTGTAATAATATGAACATGGAGTCTTCTGAGATGGCTTGTTTTGGGAATCTGGTGGTAAATTTCTATGGGCTTCTGAGAAAGGGGGAATGGGGAAGTTCACCTGCCAGACTTCATCCCAATATCAGTTCTTCCTGCCATTACATTGTCTGCTCTTAAATATGTTAGTTGAGGGGCAAGGGCATAGCTGGGAAATAAGAACCCAGTAAGCACACAGCTATTGAAAGAGCAATTAAATTTGGTTAAATTGATAATGGTGATGTTGCCATAGTTATTCTAGTTTCTGAGTGATAAAGAACTAATTAGTTAAAATGTTTCAATTGCTTTTGTCTTTTTTTTTTTTTTTCTAGGCAAAAGTGAACAATTCTAGTCTAGTTGGAGTGGGTTACACCCAGACCCTGAGGCCAGGTAAGGGATATCACATGAATTATATCACATATGTATCTCTAATGAATTACAAAGAAAATCTTTGAGATCTAAGCATTTATATGCACCTGTTTCCCTTATTCACAATAACTTTGTCTTGAAGGTAAAGTAGATGTTTTACAGTAGCTTATGTTGCACATGAAACCTTTTACTAAACCAGACAAATTCTGTTCTGTCTAATGGTATTTCTGCATGATAGTCCTCATTTATTTGTGTAGGAGTGGACTGTATTGTGTTTGATAGCTTAGCTTTAGGCTGTATAAAAGAGTCTTTTTTTAGTATTGCTTTCTCCAGTTATATCATACTGAATGACAGCAGGTCTTGAAATAATGATCGATTGTCAAAAGAATGTCCTGCTATTCATACTTAATAAAAAAAAAACTCCAGAACTTGTTCTGTTTAAATATGAAAGTACCTGTTAATGCTTTATTACCGTTGGTTAGTTCCTTATTTGAAAACCAGTAAAAAAGTGTAAGTTTCATTCCATCCCTTCCTTGGTAAAGTGTCTGTCTTTATGCATAATTTTTGTTCTTCCTTGCATACCTTAATGTAGAAAAGGAGAGCTCTTGTGTACTTACCAGTTAGAGACTTTGTATATCTGCTTTGTAAAATAGTATTTACAAAAAGTGTCTAGCTTGATTTACGTGGCTAGCTTTCAACAGATTTCAGGGGTAAATGGGTTATTCTGTAGAAATCTTTAGAGGAAGGTAATGAAATAGAAAAAGAGCTATAGTTGCGACTTGTAATGGCAGAGATTGAGCTGCATGAAAGCTACTTTGATTTGGTGTTGTAAACATGCTCTTTAAAAATCTTGCAGGTGTGAAGCTTACACTCTCTGCCCTGATAGATGGAAAGAGCATCAATGCTGGTGGCCATAAACTTGGTCTTGGCCTGGAATTGGAGGCTTAAAAAGGCGAAGAAACTGCTGCAGAGAAGGGATATCAGAAGAATTTGGCCTTAAAATGTATTTCCAATGTGACCAGCAGGCTTTTTTTTCCCAAGAAGGATGACCTAGAACAAGAGCTGTATTTGAAGTATTTAGACAGTTACTTGTTAGCTGGTTTCTAGTTAAATTGGTTACCCATCTAGTTAAAATTCTGCATTAGTGCAGTCACTTAAACATTATTTAAATGTATTTAACTGTTTAATGCGCTACCCACAAATAATGAAATAGACATTTATGAAAACTGTACAATTGTGTGCATGTTTGTTTTTATGTTCCTTTTAACATTTGATATTGCCATTGAATGAAAAATGGATCAGTGGATGTTTTGAAACGAGGTCAACGGTTTTGTTAAATCACCTTAAGTAGAAATACATTTGGTATCCCAAGACAAATTATGAATAAAACAAGTACACACACATACTTGTGCCTCAGATATTTTAAGAGTTAAGATGTGAGGGTAGTGCTCAGTTAGTTTTAACTTAATCCAAGAAGTAGTGCTCTATACCTTTGTGCAATTAAGAACCCCCACCCCACCCATGACAACATTGAGTACAGGTGGTTTTCACTCAACAGCTGGATTCCTCGAGCAAGTTGAATGTGCTTTTTCTGTCAGGTAAGACTTGTCATGACACAACGGTTTACTTCCCCCTGTGTTCCACGGGCAAGATTTTACTGCATTACTAGGTTGGCCTCCTGATGCAGAGAGTGCAGGATGGTGTACTTAGCACACTGAGACATTTAAGAACTGCTCCTTGATGCTTTTGCCCAAGGGGTGAAAAACCTTACCACAAACACACCTTTTTGCTTATCTTTGTATGAAGTGAGACGTATCTCTGCAACTGAATGTAACAGTATAATGGTGTAACAGCCTGCTTATCCCAACTGCTGTGAGAGGTTTCTGCTTAAAAATGACTGAAATAAAGGCTTAATTTTAAACGGAGACAGGAAAACGCATCCGATTTTGCTTTCCTAATAAATCTTGGCAGCATGTCCATTTTAATGGCAGGAACATGTGAAATAATGGAGAAACTCTCAAGTTTTTCCAGGATAGAATTAGGAGGTAATGAAAGTACAAGAGATATTTGGTCTGGGAACATAACATCCCTCGAGGTCAAACATAACTAGCTGTGAATGCTTTTGATGTGGAATATATTAAATACGTGTAGTTACTGTGCTTACGTTTAAGAATGGGGTCTTGCTGAGTTCAGGGGAGTGCCTGGAACCTACTTAAAATCTCTGATAGATGAGAAGGGTATCGTGATACTTAGCCTTGCAGTCTGTGGTCCACAGCAGCTTCCTTCGTAAGGCAGGTGGCTACTTCAGAATTGGGAAGCTTTATCTCTGGTTTGCAAGCTGTGCTCAGTTCATGCTGGATTAGACTTGACCCCCATAAAAGTCCCAGTGATTTGCTTGAGGTCTTGTTCCATCCTGTGGTGTTGCCCTCGTAGACAAGCTGCCTCTGTTGAGGCTTCAGCTGTTGAAAAGCTGAGCCACCTTCTTTGCAGAAGGTAGAGCAGAGCTTAAGCTTCCAGCTCATGCTGCTGCAGGTCTATCCTCTGCAGGTGCTATTGCATTTGACCAGTTCTGTTACAGGACAAAGAGGAGGTTTGGCAACATTTGTGCTTTTGAATACTTTTGCTGCTGTTATCACTGAATGCCCTTTCCTGAGGAGCATTTCCACCACTTGGTGATGGAAGAAGCACGTAAGGTGCAATTTGTTACTTGTTTACAGCCACAAATGGTATTTTTAGTTTGAATTGGTTTTATGTGCTCAGCCACTTAAACCTAGAGACCATGCAGCCAGACATTTGAATTTTAGTACGGGTTCTCTTTTGTATAATCATCTTTGGTGCCTCACAAAGTGTGCCCAGGCTTCTGCTGGAAAAAAAATTATAAAATGCTGTGCACCTGTGTGCATCATCCAGCTGTAGTGCCTGGGTAGATAAGGGACTGTCTCTTGCTTGTGAACAGTGCCTTGTTTGCACCCTTAAACCAGCTACAGCTGGTGGCTATAACACTGGTGTTTCACAGTTTTCGGAAGCTTTTGATAGGGCTGTAGTGGTCTTGAGTTTTTGGTGGGTTTTGGTTTTTTTTTTTTAGAAATGACTAACCCTTTTCTTCACTACCTGCTCACTTGTAGCTGTTTTTCCTGAGGTCGCAAAATGGACAAGGGAAATCAAAGCAGATACTGCAGAGTTTCTCTTCCATTTGTACAAATTAGTCGTGGGAAGCTCGAACCTGTTCATTTTACTCTGTTCTCATGTGCATCACTTCACTACTCCTCAGCCTTTAAATCTTAAGTAGTTTCATTTGTTACAATGATGATGGGCAACTGGAG
>BJBW01004112.1:0-14885 GCA_004320125.1 Scolopax mira | reverse complement strand
TCTGTAGAACTGGATAGTCCCAAAACTGGTCCCTACCAGTCCTTGCTCCCTTTACTTCCAGTGCCTTGGTTTCCCTTTCTACCAGAGATAGGAAATACTGACTTCATCCAATGGGATCCAGCCTGGGGATGCAAAAGGCTCTTTTGCTTGCTTTTCACCACCCACATCTTCAAATTCTCCCAACAAACAACCGTATGGCCTTACTACCAGCTTTCTCACTTCCTCCCGAGCAGCTATTTTAGGCACTGTTTCTAATTGTCTCCTTGAACATAAATGAAAGTTGTAATTAGATGTTTGTCCCTGAGCTGCAGCTGTGCAGGCTGTGTGTATTCCAGCATATATCCTGGCAGGAATGGTCCCCCCTGAACATTCTCTGTTATTAGTCAAATTATAACTCCTTGCTATCTCCGCATTATGAGAGAGGTTATGTAATTTGTAGACAATCTGATCCAAACATCTACGTTCATTAACTCCCTAAAGCAAGAGTGCAGAGAAAAAAAAATCTCATAGTACACTGGGAAGAAAGAAAAGCCCAGGTTACATAAAATGCATTTCTTTAAGCTTAGTACACAAACACCTAGAAAATACCAACTACATTTCCAGTTGTTTGAATTTGCCATAAAGCACATTTAAGTCATAGTAAAAAAATCATGAACTTTCTAACTTCCAAAATCTCATCTGACACTCCTTGGGGCTGGATGAGAGAATCACCATGACGTAATAGTTCCTGCAGGAAGTAATTCTGCCTGGTATTATAAGCTGCTCAAACACCGTCCTCATTAGACAACAGGAAATATTGGTTCAGATTTATATGTCAACCAGGTTTTTCAGTTCAATGAAAAATAACTAGTGACCTGAAAAACTACCTTCTGGAGATTCTCCTCTGTAACAACAGCCTGCAAGCAGAGAGCCATAGGTACTCCAGTGCTGGCAAAGGGGGTTATAAAATACGTTTCACTTGCAAATAAAAGCAGTCTTTAGTGGGCCAGTCATCTTTACCAGGCAATTTATAATCTATTTTGATATAACAGTTCAAATATTGATCTCAAATATTTTTCAGTGTCTTCAATGAGTGTTTTTGGGTCAACCAGGGTAGATCCTGATGGCAGAATAAGAGAGGCCATCCTTGCTCAATTTGGCATTTCTGCTTCATCCCTCATACCATAGTGGTAAAGTACAGCACTTCAATTGGCTGGTGGCACTGAAGGTTCTGCTCTCCTCAGGGAGTTTATTATGTGAAAGAAAGGTTATGCATGGTAAATTCAATGAATAGCAAAAGAGCCTTATGCACACACACAAAAAAAGACAGTTTTGACAATGTATAGCTCCATTTAAAAATAAATTTTAAAAAGCTTTTGGAGATATTGATTACTCTCTGTGTGGAGATAAAAGTATTAACTTTCTGGGCCTTTTTTTGACAAAGGAGGAGTCTTGCTTTTGTCTTTCCAGAGGCACTGTATTCCTCAGAGACTCTCATGCAAAAAAAGGAGTGTGGCAAACACTGGAAATTGTGTGTGTGTGTGTGCTGAAGAAGTCTGTAGGGATTCAAAATACAGAATCAAATGAGAAGTGCTGAGAGCTTCCTCTGAGATGGCCAAGCAGAAAACAGTGAGGCTTCTCAGCACTTTGGTACTTCCCAGGAGTTTTCTTTCTACACACTATTTCGCTAAAAGCCCATCCCATTAAGTTGTGGGATTATAGACACACGTGTCACAGATCCCTCTGCATTCAGTAGGGGGGGGGGCTGAGGGATCTCCTTGAATTTTCAAGAATTGCACAAACCCAAATTAATGCCTGTAAGTGGTGTTCTGCCAGTCTCAGTTCCCTTACGTCCCAAAGAATAAAAACTGGAGAACTTTCACCCTTCAAAGTTCTCCAGTTTTCAAGGAAACAAATTTAATGTCATCATTAACCACCCTGGAACCACAGCTGGAACTCTGATGCCTCATCAAAACCTTTGATGCCATCTGCCACTGATGGATGGGAAACTACATAAACCCTTCTGAATTTACTATTTACCTACATGGTGACCCAAAACACAAAGCTGTATTTTAGCATTTAATTTGTCTGGAGCTGTTAAAGTCCAGTCATCTGCTTGATACTCATCTCTCCTCTTTCTTTCCCTGTACATAGTAATAGTTACAACACTTATTTGTTGTTACTTACAGATGAAACCCAACTGACATTTCAGTTTTAAACAGAACAGTATGTGAAGTTATTTTGTCTCAGCATGTAACAGCTTCTGTACCCACCCATTCAGCAGTGACTTTTTTTCAATTCCTTATTGTTATTGAAAAGAACAGACCATATCCAAACAATCACAGGTCTGTCCCTTTTCAAGGAATGTCATAGTTTCATGGCTTGAAAATAGATTGCTGTTGATGCTGGGTATCCACAGTCACATATGTGTCCTTGAAAGGGATGCCACAGGGAGAATGGCATCAATAAGACTCACTGCTGACCTGCAGCTGATTTCTATGAGATCAAGGCTCTTCTAAAACTTTTGACTAATGACTTTAGAGTTCTATAAAGGCCACCTGGAAAACAAAGCACAATAAAAGCCCAGCAGACTCCTCAGTGGGAAGAGAGCTTCGGGAGCATGAGAAACCTTTACTGGAAATTATCAGTGCAAGCAGCCACTGGTTGCTAAGGCTGCAGTCTGGCCTTAGGCTGATTTAATGTCTATCTGCTGCTGAACAGGGTGGCTTCAAGCTAAATGACTCACCTGCAGCCTCACAAGAAGCGATGGCGCATGGGAAATGCAGAGGAGGTGGAAGAGGACTTCCCATTTGCAACGAGCTGTTTAGGAAGACTCCGGTGTTAATCTACAGCACGTTGTTGGTCTCCAAGAATAAGAGCACAAGGAAGATACAGAAATGTCTTTAGAAAAGAAATGGAAATCTTGCACAGTCTCTTGGAAAAGCACAGCGTAGCTTTTCAATTGTCAGTTCTTGCAACATTTCTTAGGCTTCAAAATACTTCATACTTTCCTTTAAAGTCTGGGATCCCTAACCCCCCTGAGAATCTTGGCTGTCATTATTTTTAAATGCGAATTTCTGTCTTCTGCACTGCTTAGATTCCCTGAACTCCATATCAGTAACTCCTAATAGCTCAGGAAACTGAAAAGCAACCCAGTTGAATCTAATTTAAAATGCTTTTTTAAATCCCTAGATATCTTGCAGTTCTGGGGAGCTTGATTCTCAAATTATTTTAGAAATTATTCTTTGTATCACTTACACCATAACAAGGACAAGGAGAGAGAGATTCAGAATAAGAGAAGCAGATGCTGAACTGAAAAAGCAAGCAGCATCCCTCTGTCAACAGGCTGGATGAAGAAGCAGGGGCAGTCAACTGAAAAGACCTTTCTATTATACAAGAGACCAAAGTGAACCTCATTAACACAGCTCCTAATTCTGGTGCCCTTTACAATCATCCATGCTGCTTCCTCCAGAGTACGTAGTTAAAAAAAATATTCCAGTAACACTCAAGGCCTTATGCGATAAAAATCTCTTCTCTTGAACTCTGTTACTCAGTATTAATCTTCAGTGGAAAGCAAGTGATTAGAAGAACTTCATGATAACTCCGTCACTACAAATTAAAGGGCAGCGGTAGAGAGATAAACCACATATATATTTTGTTCTCACATCAGTTCACAATTGATGCAAATATACAAACACTAATGGAGCTACTCCTGGTGTGCTCCAGTGCAGCTGAGCAAGAACTAACTCTTTATCTTTCTTAGACATGTAATACCATCTTTTGAGATCTTGCCGATGGAACCTCTGGGTGAAAAGAGCCTTTGGTCATTACAACACCATAAGATTAAACCTGAGAGAGCCTAGTGATGCCTCCAGCTGACCACTCCTCAGAAGTTGTTTTATTGAAGGCAATTGAGGAGTCTGCATTGTCAAAAATCAACAATAAAACCACTTAAAGAAACCCAACTACTGGGAGAGAAAATTAATGTATTTTCATTTTAATTGTTACAGCAACTTTCTAAGAGATCTGAATTTTGTTTGAGACAAGTAGATTTGAAGATCAGGAAGATCTGGCTGCAGGACAGCTTTCCATGTAGGGGATCTATCTCTTTTGAAAAAGAATTGCGAATATAGGGCTGGGAATCCCAAGCCTTACTTATATATTTGAAATAAATAACTGGTGTTATTACTAGCATGCTGAATCAGAAGAATGCTGCATGTCTGATTTATATGAGAAGGCACATTGACATTACTGTCAATGTAAATTGGAATTAGTCATTATAATCAGTCAGAAACAGAACATGTGAGTGAAATATTCTACTTATTTTCCTGTTACACAAAATTGTAAGAGGCAGTGTTTCAGTAGTTAGAATTACATTCTTTTGAAAAAGTCCTGATATAAATCCTACTGGATGGAGGGCTTGTGTTTACAGAGTGTCCTACAACTTTTAAAGTCCCTTTTTGACTTGGACTAAAATGTCATGCATCGCTCACAAAAAGCTTTGAGATGCTTGGTTACAGAAAAAACATCACATAACTGCAGAGGACCAACATATACAGGCTGAACAATTTTTGGCATCCCTGACTTCTGCTAAAGAAATAATTAGTTTTCAGGCCAGGAGAGTATAATTTGGTAAGACATTACAAGTCTGTACAATAACACAGGCAACCTTTAAATCACTAAATATTTGCAGAACTTCTAGCAAATATGCTCTTCTGGCTACAGTGATTACCTGTCTACTGAAATGTTTGCATACTTGCCTGTTTTTAGTATCACTTTGTCTGCTCAGTGTAATACAATGTTAAATCATTTTTCAGTGTAATCTTGTAAAGGACAATTGCTGTTTGAGTTGCAGCAGCAAAAACCAAGCTTAATTACAGAGTGGAAAAAAAATGGAAGGGCAGCCCAAGACTGAACAAGAAATAACTCCATGGGAATGTTTGCCATTATAGTGACTGTCACTTTGGTATCTAAGAGTAGCTCCAAGGTTGTCTTCAAGGTGAGATCCTCAGCCCTTCCCAAGGAGGAAGCGTGTAAAGTGGGTCCTGCCTGCAGCTGGATTGTGCTTGGTGTGTTATTGAGTTGTCAGCACCATCGCACAAGTAAAATGGCACAGGTGGAGAGCAAGAATATCTACACATGTGGCTTCTCTGGAAGATTCCTTTCCAGAGCTCTTCAAGTGTTTATTTGTGTTTATTTTCCCAAAATTAGTTTAATCTTAATGCTTAACTCCTCCGCACGGGTTACAGCAGGGAGCAACTAGCATCCTTCAGCAACTTAGAGAGCTGTTACAAAAAGGAAGAGGAGCTCTGTGGGGCTTTTTTCAATGGATTTTCTGTTTTATCAGCTCTGTGTACCCTTTGAAGTGTGGATTAAATCACAGAGTCCCACTTGTCAAACCGTGTTACTTGACAGGTATCAACTCAAAAATTTTGGATTTTTGCTTCTTTGATACAGCTCTGATTATACCTTTGGGGTTTGAGATTTGTGGGCAGCAACATTTTGGAGACTAAATAATAAATTTTTTACATCCTTGGAGCACAGTTTACTGTGCAAATTCCTGCACTATAACATATTATGACAGATAAAAGAACGAGACTGTACTTCCCATTTTTTTGAACCTTGTACAGTCATTAACGCTTATGCAAAGTGGATGTTAAACGTCATTTTTTTTTTGACATCCAGATTGCTTCATAAAGTTGAAATGCAGAGATTTCTGCCTCCACTACTGGTGCACTAGAACTTTTCATCAACATCTATTCTGCTAAAACATTTTTATATGCTTCATCTGTGTGCAAGGTCCTTTCACTCTTCAGTCTCTCTCTCTCATTACCACTGCTGACATGCATTTTTCTTTAGCATATGCTGTTTCTGAACATGTGGTTCTTTATCTGTTATTCCATGCAGATGGGGAATTAGAAATTAATAAGTACACACCAGTTGGAGCTTTTTTGATTCATAATTCAGCACAGCTTTTGGCTCATGACTACATACATGTCCTAAAATATTATGCACTTATAAAATACTTGGGCGCTAACGTTAATGTAAAGGGCTGGAGCCACGGAATAAATGTAGACTGAATTCCCATCAAGTGATCTCGAGTGATTATATTGTAGAAGTAACACAATCTTACTTTCATTTAAAAATATGTCTTCATCTAAAACCTTCACATAGAGGGCTTCAGTGTTATTATCCTTAGAGAAACCATCCTGCATGCTGCTCTTCTGTCCAGATTTATAGCAGCCTATGTTGCAGATGTCTTATTCAGGAGAGAGATATGCCAGAACAACAGTATCATCAAAGAAGCGATGACATACCCTCTGATGATGCATGATCTACATCAAAAGAAACAACTTAGTAAGGTACAGAATAGCCCCAAACTCTTTTTTTATAGAAATTAAATATGTGGCTTGGTGGAAACATAGCAAAAGCACATGCTTATCAATGAAATATAGGGTACAGTAAACAGAAATTACATACTTAATATTTAATTGTTGTAATTTTTCCTTATGTTACTTTCAAGTCAAGTGTTCTCCAAAACAGAAGCTTAGCTGAAATACCACAGCAGGACTCAAACAGCAGACATATCCTAAATTGCTTTCTCTCTTTTCCCTTTTGTTTCCCTTGTATCACAGCACAGAGTTTTTCTGCACAGCGAAACATCTTCTCCCTGTAAGGGAACCTTAGAGGAGCAACACAACCTTTCCAAAGCACCTTCACACACGCATGCTGAGGAGCATGCAGATTGTTCTCAGAGTCTGGCAATGGTGCTGATAATGCACTCGATCCTCTCGTGTTACTCCTTTTCTGAGAATACTTCGAACCCAAGTTTGTTCTGAGCATTAAATTGGCCTTGAGATGAAACAGCTGGCTGAGCTTCCTTGGAGGGAGGCCAACGGACTATTAAGGAAGGTATTGGATAGCCTAAGCAATGTTCCTGGTCTTGTCCTTTCATTTAGTGTCCCATGACACAAAATTATCTCTTTCTAGAAGCTATCTTGCAGTTTGTGAATATATTAGAGATGCTGGTTAAACAGCTTCTCCTCTTTCCCCTAGCTCAATAGGCTTCATTCCTATTTGTAAAGCAGTTTAAAAAGCCACTCAGTAACATCAAGCTCAAGTAAAAGCTTTCGCCTAGGACTGTGTAAATGCCACATAAAAACTCAGCATACCCAAAATGACCTAAACACTACCACAGCACCAAAAAAATGGGCAAAAAGCCTCAGGTAATTAAGAACGAAGTGTATTGCAGTAGCTCTGTGCTGTCAGCATCAGCTGGCAAAGCAAGATGTGTGTTCCCATGGCATGAGATCCAGATCAGCTGGATCAGCATCAGCTCCCACCCACCTCACTTTGAACTCACACCACAACCAGGTCATTTATTGTGTATCTCCTGTGATATCAAAACCCACAAGTGCAAAACAAAGTCATGAAATAAAACACTTCCTTTTTCTTGGAGCAAAATGTACGACTGCATGAGTATCTGCTCAGAAATTTTGACCTTTTCTGCTTTTCTTCTGATTTAGAATAAAATCCCATTTCAAATTATAGCAGTCTCTAATGAGACAGAACTGCTGTCCTCTTCACGGCTCCTTGCAGCTGATTCAACAAGTCATTATGCAGGATGGCAACATTTTGGAAAAAGGAACATTGAAACAGTGATACTTCTCTCGCCACGTTGGAATCATTCAGGACTAAAAAAAATACTCTCAACAAGCTCAATAGTTTACTGCTTATTAAAATGTAGAGATCAATGGGCTTTGTTAATATGCAATGCCTCTGGGTATCATATGCCATCATAAAACAGAAGAATTCCTATAAGCTGTGTGCTTGATACTCAGATGAAAATTTTAACCTTTCAGGAGAAAAAAACCACCTTATTGTCCCCCACCCCTGGCTTCCCTCAAGAATCCACTTAATCATATTTTGAAATCTAATAGGTTTTAGGAGTCTGGGTTGCAGCATTAGAAAGGAATGGATTATTCTAACCTTTAACAAGAGCAAAAGTGAAGGGTGATTAATTTGTGAGGCTTTCTGAGGTTGGAAATGAAATCCTGCCTCCCTTGAAGTCTATAGTTTCAGCTTCTATTGAGATTGCAGAGCAAGGATCACACTCCAGCTCCTGTTTGACTTCTTACAATGAGCAGCCTGGAGTTACAGTAACACTAAATCAGCTGTCCCTGCACACTGAAAAGAAATTAATGGTTGTGTGATATATCCCAAGTAGGAGATGTAAGAGCTTAACATAGAAAGAGGGTCAGGTTCCTGTCCCGAGTTTTGGAACAGATCAGAGTAGATTATCACCATGGTTCTCCTGGTTTTAGACGTAACCCATGACCAGAGGAATCTACTCATATAAGTCCCTGGAGGGTTACGGTGCAAGCTCTATTGAGCTCTTGTAACAGCAGAACAAATAATATGCAAATAGCCACTTTGAAAACCTTGTTCTGATATGTGTTTTCATTCCCACCAAAGGGCACTTCTCAGCAGAGGCTTTGATCAAGCAGACTTTGCTGGTAACTTTGATTATTCCTTTTCTTAGTAAATTGTTCAGTTGTTGGCAGTAACCTGAAATTGCCTGCACTGACTCAGCTGTAAACTTTCCATCGCTTCAGCGTGTGCATTATGGAACATCTACAGTGTCAGCTGGGAGGAAAGACAGGAGGGAAGGGTCTGGTGTAGAGCAGAGAGATGGTTTGACAATATGCGCATTTCTTCTGGGCTTGGGTCTCGCAGACAGAGGAAAGCGCCAAGTTACAGAAAACTCAAGTCTTAAACATCATGAATTTTCAGAAAATGAATCATGGGTGCCATTTTTAGCACTATGAGATATTTTCTGGTGCATAGTTGACTACAGCAGACAACAGATTTGTTTTCTATATTGTGAAGTGGTTTGTTTCTTCTCTTTTAGATAGCACAATTATGCAGTAAGGTTCTGACATTTTTCCTATTCAAGTCACTAGAAATTTATGACTGACTTAAAAAGCAACAAGAGTGAGTCCTTGATTACAGATATACAAAATGTCATCTATTGTACCTGCTGAGATATCCTGGATTAAATGTGTTTGTCTCTCTCCATTTCAGATATATCTTTAACCTTCGCATCTCATTTTGATCCTCCCTAATATGTCTGGGTAGAAGCACTGCTGCATCTACTTTGAATAAGATCCTTTACAAACCAGAATTGTCACAATTTTTAAGATTTGGGAAGACAGGAAGAAGATACAGCAAAATGATTTTAAAAGCTGGGAAACTTTTTCTTTAAAATCCTAATGCAAAGGGAAGCCAAGGCACAAGAAGACACTTTGATGCATATGGGATAAATGCAAGTGATGGACAGTATTAAATCAACATAGATATATCTTCTCTTTGGAACTCATACGTGGCACTGCAATCAATTTGTACACATTTCACTAGTAAACAAGGCATCACAGCAACCTGTATTATCAGTTATACCCACATAAGCAAGCCTACAGTCATTGCTATTGGAGAGACATTTTTAGGCTGTTTTTGGCTTCTTTACTCTTTAAAGCTGACTACGTTAAGAGTTTAGGATTATCATATGACACTTTTTAAAGAAAAAAATGTTTTTAACAAATATATTTTTTAATTATTATTTAAGTTTTGGTGATATTAAGAAGTTCAAATTTTCAACATCTCAGATGATGAGTACAGTTGCAACTCTTTTATTCAGTCCAGCTGCTCTATAGTTTCTAGACTTAATCCCCTACAGAATATAAAATGTCACAGCAGATTGATATGGCTTCAGGTCTTTCTTTTTCCTCTGCAAACAGTAATAGTGATCAAAAAGCCACAAGACAGGAGGATGCAGGTTTGCCAAATACCCATCTTGCTTTATACTACCCCATTTTTCTAGATTTTTGCTTGGGTTGACTCAGCTCAAGATCTCATCTGGAAAGCATCAGACTTCAGGACTGTAAAATTTGACTTCTGTAGCTTCACTGTAGGAATGACCTAACACATTGCCCGTAAAACATTCCCTCTTATGGCTTTAATATAGATTTGCAAAATGATTCTGCATCGGTGGGAGACGAGGTGTGGTGAGCAGGAGAGCACAAGAGGCAATCCACGCAGGCATTATACATTATTGCTGCAGGCTGAGGGAAGCACTGTTGGCTCATTAATTCTTAGCTGTGTTGTTAATCTTCGATGCTCACTTGTTCTGTGATCCCTCTAGGTTTCCATTTAACACTGCCCTCTTTAATATTCCTTTTCACAGCTTGTTTTTGCTGGAACGCTGCTGCTCTCTAGCTTTCAAAAGCTTCTTAGACCCTACACCTTTCTCTCACAAGTGCTTTCATCCCACACTTCACTGATTTCTTATCTGAATTAAACAGGAAAAATATTATCCATGTCCAAGCCAAAGATGTCACATTTCTTTTGCATGCTTTTAAAATGAGACGTAGCAGAAATTACCCACCTCTGAAAGGAAGACAATCAAAAGCAACCCATCTCCCAGGAGCAAAGGTATGGATGAGGCATAAATATTTACAGCACTTGGGAAACATGCAGCTCTTTTGACACAGTGTTCTGCACTGAGAAGTCAGAAAACTGCATATACAGGCAAAAAGTCATAGAATCATAGAATCATCTGGGCCAGAAGGGACCTTCAAAGGCCATCTAGTCTGACCCCCCCACAGTCAGCAGGGACACCTCCAACTAGACCAGGTTGCCCAGGGCCTTGTTGGCCTTGGGCCCTTGAATGTCTCCAGGGAAGGGGCCTCAACCACCTCCCTGGGCAACCTCTTCCAGTGCTCCACCACCCTCATTGGAAAGAACGTATTCCTAAAATCCAATATAAATCAGCTTTTCTTCAGCTTAAAGCCATTGCCCCTCGTCCTGTCACTGCAGATCTTTGTAAACAGACTCTCCCCAGCCTTCATAGACCAAGTCACACATGATCACTGTTTTTCCTGCTCACTGGAATGATAACAACTGTCACGCATGCTGAAGCCAGCTCAGTGACTCATTTGCCCACCCAACAGCAAGAAATCTGATTACAAATTGCTTCACCAGTGTCTGCAAGGCTTCAAATTTTAGGAATCTTGGAAAGTGTGCCCTCCTCTTGCCACACAGCGCTACGTAACTCCCATTAGCAGCACGATTGATTTACTCTGTCCAACAGCTAGTGCTACTGAACATCAGATCTGAAACTGGACTTCCCTCCATGACCTTGGCATTTCAGAGGATGTAAAGACCCTTCACCAGTCAAAGATTCATGCAGCACCACCAGTGGGCAAGAGAAAGGCTGATGAGGAAGAACTGATGAGACTTGTGAGCTGTGACTTATTTTTACAGTTTATCCACCTTCCTCTTATGTAGACAGAAAAGAAAGAATCAAGAAACAGAAAAAGAGCAAGAGATTTAGCCAACTTTTGAAGGTGCTGCTGTAAAGAAGAGAGGTAACTGCTCCCATAGGACTGGATGGCCTTGGGAATGAGTAGGCAGCTGCACGGGGCAGGCACTGCAGGGGAAGGGCACTGCAGAGAGACCCCCAAAGAGCCCAGGGATTGCAGGAGCTGTGTGGTACTCAGCACACGGGTGTTACCTGGCCTGTTGGAGATACCTCTGTCATCCACACCGAGGGCAGACAGGGCAAAAGAAACACTAGCTCTAGGAAAATCAATTATTTCAGAACAAGTGAGGTATGTATGAGATACCTACCATGGCTAAAAACCCTTCATAATCTCCAGAACAAGAGAGTTTTTATCTCAAGACAAAAGTGCAGTCCCAGGTAAATCACCCTTTTAATGTAACATTTGTTTAAGAAAAGTCTGAGGCTTGGTCAGCTCAGAAAAACAACATTTTAAAATTGAGTGCAGGGTTTTGGTGATGACACTTCCTGCCGTTCCGGGACAGATGCACTTCTCTCCCCCCCACAAACCTAAGGGAACACTCCCCTTTGCAACTTTACATGCTCAAAGTTATGGTGATGACTTGGAAATCACTGGAATCTGAAGGCATTTGATCAATGAACAGCCTTTCATTTCACAGATCTAAAGACAACTTCAGAAGCCTGAACTGTGGAGAAAGGAGTTGTCCTTTATGCAACCAGATTTGTCAGCAAGTGAGAGCTCTTTGATCTGGATCACTTTGCAAAGGCTTCTCCTGGCCTTTCCTCCTACACACAGGCATCTCTTGGGACACGGATCCAGCAGAGGCTTTGAATTTAGTTCATATACTTGGACCTTTCTTGCAAGTTCAACCTCCATTTCAATGATTAATCTGAGAGCAAAATTCAGCTTTGCTTACAACCCTCCTGTAAGACCAATTTTCTATTTGGTATCTGACTGTTCATTCCTTTAGACCCAGGGAAATGTGTAATTAGGTTTATCAAGTCTGGAAACTGCATAGTGCAGCTCTCAGCTTACCAGTGTCTGACAGTGTCCACCTGCCTGAGGTGGAGCAGTTGTGGATGGGTCTCCTTGATAAAAGAGGAGAGAGGTCCAAAGGACGACCAAAACCCATCCCTGGCTGAGCTTCATAGCACTCAATGCATTACAAAAGACTGAGCCATGAACACTTAAATTAATCATTAGTGTAATATATAAATGCTACTGAGCAAAGGCTCCCAGTACTCCCAGAAGTGACTTGGCTGAATGCAGAGTGTCTTCTAGAATAGAAAAAGCAGTTTGCAACTTGAAGTCTTAAGGCAGCCAACAGTGCCCTCCTCTGGGTTCTTGCTGAATTTCTTCCACTAAAACAGGCATTTAAAACCTGGCGTGTGTATTTTGCCCGTAGTTTATCACTCCTCTTATGCTTAAAAAAGGATGATGTGTGCAACACTATGTTAGGAAACAAAACCACTCTAAAATCGTTTTTCAAATCGTTACTTTCAGTATTAGGTACTGGATAGCAGACAGACTACCTGGATCTCTGCACTGTTTCCCAGCATGCTTATACATGTATATAGTATATATATTTTTAATATACAGAGAGTATATAATATATTATTCGTGTATATATTTATATATATAAAATGTATATACTGTAGCATATATTAAGATAAATAAAAATTCCTACACACTCACCAGATGCTGGTTTAGATACTAAAATACTCAGAATGTGGATCCAGGTTCAATATCATAAACCAGAAATTCTCTGAACTCAGTTTAAAGTCTGCAAATGCCCCCGCTTTGTGCCCAGCAGCATCACTGACACAAGACCCCTGTGTGCAACAACTTCAGCTCCTCTTTCAGCTCCACTTAACCCCCCTCATAAAAGCTCCTACTCCACCACCAGCTAGAAAAGTATCTCAGGAACCCTGTAGCCCTTCTTGAATTTACATCCCTTGAAATATTGGTTCAATGCCCTAGTCTGGGTCTTTGCCACTTGAGTTTCCCCCACCCCTATTCCTCTTTCCAGTGGGAAGTCCCGAGAGTTTCTTTCTGAGCAATTCTGCAAAATTAATTTAAGGTTCACCTTCAGGGTTAAACTCCAGTTATGTTAAAACCACTATAAATTCTTGAGCTTGTAAATCAGACCTCAGTTCTTAAAGTTTTCCAAGCTTAATTAATCACAACTGCAGCAGATAGCCTTTCCACAAATTGTCAAGCAACTGTATCGATCCTACATGTGTACTCAACATACTTGAAACTAACAGCAATTAATAACCAGAAACAAGCAGATAATGCACAACTATGAAAGATAAAATAAAGTTTGATGGGTGCAACTGAAATGTAGGGAGAAATAATCACAACTTCTGACACCTGTTTTCAAATACAACCCCCTTGCAGCAATAGAAACGATGCTTTGCCCATGACTGCAGACAGCAGGGCAAGAATCAATCTGAGGAAGGGTGGAAGGCTAATAAGAGAGGAAAGAAAAGCAAATAAACATCTGAGCAGGTAAAATTGCTTGTGTTAAAAGAATTAAAAGAATTTCTTGGTTTTTTCTTCAGGTTTTGGATATGAAGCTGGAATAGAAACTCAGGATTTCTGCCTTGCGCGGAGAAAAAAAATCCACACAGAAAAACTGCAGCGTCAAGGATTAGTGATTGATCTGTAATCAAGCATTTCAGTGACGGATGCTTAGCTGTTCTAAAAGGCATGGAAGCATTGTGAGAGACAGCTGGAGTATTTAGTCTATGAAGGATCAGAATAAAGGCTTTTTTATTTTGAAGGCTCTGATGCTGCAGCTCAACCGGGCTGGATACACTGGCACCAGTAGAGGTGGCTGTGGCAGCTCCAGCACTCACAGGCATGAACTCACATCAATGTGCTGGGGAGCAACAGAGGAGGTATAACAAATCCCTCCTGGATGCTTGCTGCTCCTCAATGAGGCAGTATCTGTTCGGTTACATTCTGACTTATCTTTTCTTCACCCTCATGCAGATCTCCCTGATTGTCCTGTTCCAGACAGGAGAGTTAATTGCCTTTCCCCCCCGAGGCTGCCTGTGCAGACACACTGTGCCTGGGAACTGGGGATGTATCTGCTTTGGCTCCCGAGGTGGCTGACAAGCAATTAGCTGAAGGTTCATGTGTTGGCAGAGGCAGTGATCTGTGCTGGTAATCTATTCAGATTCTTGTTTCCTAAAGTTTTGTGAAAAAAAGCACAAATTACTGTTCTTACAGAACGGATGTTCATTGTCAAGAGCGAATAAAGTATACCTTTGGCAAAAACCTATGATCTGTGCGCACACTCATGATAAAAGCAAGTGGTACAGTTATACCAAACTACAGGTTATAGAGATTTCTTGCAAGTTGAGTTTGATTTAGAAGGACAAATCCAGTCCCTCTGCTGCAAAGGAGGAGAGATCAGGCAGTCCCAGGATGTGCTTTCAACTCCTCTGAAGCCCAGCCTTTGTCTCAAACAATACTTGGAATCTAAGACAGCTTAAGGAAGAAAACAAAGTTCAGTAATAAGGAAGTTTTATAACCACATGT